>JAOBRG010358051.1:0-12826 GCA_027574985.1 Umimayanthus nakama
TGGTTCATTATTAATTAATTTTTAAAGCTGGGGTAAAATGTTTCAATTTTTTTCAAGGCCCATTTTTAGCTTCATAATTTTTTTCAATACCCACCAATATTTCACCTTTTTCACAAAGCCAATTTTAAAATGTGAACATTGTCATAACTTGAAACTGGTTATTTCGAACTTTGTACATTGTAATTCTTTATCAATATTTGACTTTTTCTTTTCCATTTTCTAGTAACCTCTCACTTCAGTTGTAATTTTACCAACTTGGTCATTCTGATAAAAAATTAGCCATCCCTAACCAATACGAAGTTTTTTAGCGAAACTGAAACCTTGTTTAGATAAACTGTCGTTGAGTTACATGTATAAAATTCCAAATTAAACCAATATATTTTCCTGGAAATTACAAACACTATCTAGTGATTACGGTAATGTTAACCAAAAACGATTTTCTCTGGCAAGAAATCTAAGATTGCTCTTACAGAAACCTTGCCGTCTACAATTCAACAAAACTTCGTTAAGTCACCGGAGTCCCTTTCCTTTTCACCTCAATTTTTGATACAGATACTCTAGGCCTTTATTGGCAATAAATTTCCAATCTATACTCGCAACCCAAAACGACCTTATTGCATTCTCCGTGCACCATATTTCTGTATTACTATCTTTTGTTCCCGCGTTCTTTTTCGTCAGCCCTCGGCGAAATTGTGACACAACGTACGTATAAATATAAATGCGCGGCTTGTACAAGAAGCCACAAATACCCCAAGCGGACAATTTCTGCTTCCCTTTTATTAAAATTGGAGAAAGCTTAAGACTAAAAAATTACCCCTTCTCTTCAATAATCGCATTAAACAAATCTACGCATAGCGGACCTATTTTTCATACAAGAATCAGTTCGAATTCCGCCACCTGAGTCAGATGCAGTCCTCGACTGCCTATTTTTGTACTTGAAGTTGAACAAACGCTTTGTTTTTACTTTTACTAGCATCATGAATATTTTTGATTATTTCCAATTTATTACAAGCTCAAAGTCATTATTCAAACTCCAACTGTTCAGTGACAATGTTGTACTTTCTCAACACGGTATTTTCTTGTATGCAGCTATGAATATAACGGTTTTATTCGGAAGTTCCACAGATGATCGATATAGTGATCTTGGTGACATCAAAAATGCCTTTTCCTGAACTTTCAGGAACCCAGCCAATTTGTTCCTCACCATTCTTTGTAAGGCAAAAACCACAACTCCATATTTGTTATGATAAGCTAATGTCTTTCGAATCAGCTGCCAAATATCCCTTTACATTGGTATGAACTACCAATGAGTCTGGGAAGGAACGTTTTACCTGTCACATGAAAAAGCAGTTTTCAATTCATGAAACATCCGCCATTACTACTACTACCCATAATGCATTCATTTACGAGCCCGCGTTGTTATTTGAAAAGTGCACTACATGGATGGCGCAGTCCCGCACACAAAGTCAAAACCCCCGGAAATAAGGGCGACAAATATTATTCGTGTACTTACCCTGAATTGTGTTTCTGGAATAAGTTTTCTGGCCGCAATCAGTCGGGTAGCCAGTCAACAATGGAGGCTGCGGAAATTGCTTCTGGAATGTCTGATGTCAATTTCACGAACTTCAGACCAGTCTCGTAGTCCACACCTCGAGGGAACAGAACGTGAGTTGTATTTTCATTCAGGTATGTGCTGACTTTTCCTCCAAATGCAGCTGGTTTTTTTTACAAGTAGTTAATGCTGCTTTTTTCCTAGCTTTTTAGTCATGAAATATAACTGTAAACCACTCAAAAAGTTTGCGGATGAAGCGGAAGACATGGTGGAGTTCATTGGCTTGTATTTTTTCGATGATAATTGATATACGATCTCATTGCTTAAAAACAATCTGTTATTCAGCATTGTTTTTTAAAAACATGTTTGTGGTCGTGTTCGATCGGATGAGTGTTAAATTTCCTGTCAAACAACACCTTCCTTCATCAAACGCTATAAAAAAATGTTAAGAAACAATCTGATTTCTTGATTGAGCTATTTCAGTTCATATATTTAACCGCTAAAGATTGACGGGACAGCGGACAGGTGACAACACATCAAATTCACGGCAAAACGCATGATATGTCCATTTGGTCGTCCGTTCAGCTCCGGCATTCATCTTGCTTGTTTCACAAGTTGAACTTTAAGTTTAGTTTTTCGTAGTTTAAAATGTAGTCTTTCATTTTCAACTAAAATATGTCCGGTTCGAGGTCTTCCTCGAGTCCATCCTCGGCGATATCGAGTGAGACTGAGAGTGACTCTACTACTGACAGCACTGTTCGTGTTGTTCGCACAAAAGAAAGTGCCCGAAGACAAAGTCAAGACCGCCAGCACGTGGTGCGCATTCGGTCATCATTGTCGTCTTCTAACTCGTCGCCGGAACGACCGCGCCACAGTAAGAAGAGGCAACGAAGAAAGTCTCGGTCTCCAACACCAAGTCCAAAAATCTGTGGACAGAGTAAGGAGCAGCGTGAACGTATTCGAGGGAGGTCGCCAGTACTCGAAGATTCAAGAGGACGGAGAGTCGTTGGTCATCGTGAGCGATCCCGTAGCCATAAGCGCGACGGTGGAGTAGATGAAAAGTTCGGTAAAAATCGTCGACAAAGGTACTTCTCGCAAAGCCAAATGTCGTGGTATCGGGAAAGGTCCAGCTCTTCATCATCATTCAAGCATAAACACTCGAGGGAATCGCGCAAGCGCTCTCGTTCAAGATCTCGATCTTCAAAATGGCGGGACTCGAATCAACCAACATCTAATCAAACGACTGCAACTGAACGCCAGGGTGACAAGTTATTTTAATATTATTCCTTTTTAAAACAGATTTGAACATTGTAATTATACTTATTTATTTAAATTATTGTTTTTGAAATTTAATACCTTTTGAACACTGTAATTAAGTGACTAAAAATTTCCAATAAAAAATAATAATTTGTGAATCATCCTGTCCAGGTAAAAAAATTATGCCATGTAATGGCCTTTATGCCATGTTTATACATATTAGTGCACCAGTCAACATTTTGTGTTTTTTCAAGCAAATAAATCACCACAACAACAAAAACAAACATTAACTTCCTTCGAGTTATGTGGGTGCAAGCAAAAAAGTATTTAATGATCCACAGTGGCCAGGACTTCAGATGAGGGCAGTCAGGGATGAAAGACTAATCTGGGGCCTGTTATTGAGGAAATCACATGTTAGTATAATATTTCCATCAAAGCATGAGGAAAGTGCATATACTGTATACATTATGTGCATTTATGATGGGCCAATATAAATTAGGTTTTGTACTTCTAAATATTCACAGGATGTTTATAAGAGAGGGGGCTGATTCTGCGAGTTTTGCAGATTTGAAAGTTTTCAGAATTGGATTTCCCTCATCCATAAAAACCCTCTCTTAGAAAAACCAGGACCCAGTTGCTCAAAGAGGGGATAACTTTATTCCTGGGATAAATCACGCTATCCCCAGGATAAAATTTATCCCAGGGTTAAACTGCGTTGCTCGAAGCGGTGATAAATTTATCCCTGGGATAAATCGCGCTAACCCAGGGATAAATTTAACCCTGCAATTTAGCGGGGTTAAATCCTTATCCCACTGTTTTTTGGTTGCGAAAACAGTGGGAAATGCTTATGGTAATGGCGAACTTGGCTGGGTTCGCACCTTGCTTTCTTCCCGGCAGAGAGAAAAAGCGTTTCCGGTTTTGAGACGAATTCGTCCACAACCTTACAGATGAGGATTTTGTTAAAAGGTATCGTTCAGAAGAGAAGCAATTGAATTTATCGTCGATGTGGTTGCAGATGATATTGAGAGGGGGACGAAAAGGAACAAGGCCCTTTTCCCCTTCTCCCAAGTGTTAATTTTTTTGAGATATGTCGCCAGCGGAAGTTTTTTTGAAGTGGTTGGCGACACTATCGGCGTCGATAAGTCGACAGTGTCACAAATAGTGCACAGAGTTGCAGATGCGCTTTGCAAAAAGAGAGATCGTTTTATTAGATGGCCTGTAACTCCTGTGGAAAGGCAGAAGAACAGAGGTTTTTTCCGGCTGGGAGGGTTTCCTCAGGTGAATGGATGTGTCGATGGCACCCATGTACGAATCATTGCCCCAAGTGAGGACGAGAATGCTTTTGTAAATCGAAAGCATTACCATTCGATCAATGTTCAAGGAATTTGTGACGCTCAAGGTTTGTGTGTATTTGTTTGTATACGAGTATATTTGTACAAAGTTTGTTGTTTTCTGTTTTTTCTAAAAACAAAGTTTGGAAAAAATTATAAGGAAGTGGTTATTGCGCATGTGCAGGTCAGTAATTATTGAAACATAGGCCGCCATGTTGGATTGCTGCCAATGTTGGCAAACAGAAATTTTGGAGCGAATTTCGTCCGCCTCATCGGAAGATTTGTAAAACAAGGCGTAACAAAATAGACATCGATCACTGTCGTTGGTTAATGATATAGAAACACTCAATTATGTATCCGTAAACAAAAACATAGAGTTGTATTCACTATCGTGAACTCAAGAGGCGGTGGACACTGAGTGACTAAATAGTTGGATCCAACTCGAAACCAGTCATCAACGAATACACTTCATGCAGGGAGTATATCTACTGTCAGGCTATATTTTTATTGGTGTTATTTTCTTTGGTTTTTGCACTGAATTGGCTTCGACTGCAGTTCTCTGTTATAAGCACTCAATTTATTACAAACGGAAATTAGTAGTGGTAGTTTAGTTATTAGTTTGATGCAACGACAACAAACAAATGCCTAAGGTATTATATTTATAGGTTGTTAGTTGTTCCTTTTTTTAAAAAAAATAATACATATATAGTTGCCCCCCCTGTTGTTGTTTAGTTGTTGCTCAATTTGAGTAATTTTGCAACTGACAGCCTTACAAAGTGAAAGACACGCCTCCGAGTAATTTCACATGTTGAAAAATTGATGATTTTCATACATTTGCAGCGATTCACACGCCTAGCGACTGAAAACCCTGCCATACTTTTTCTGTTACTTAAGTTGAAGTTTTCTTATCATGGCATCTCTAAATTGATATCCCAAGTGGTATTCCCAAAATTTTATGTAATAATGCTAATAGTAAACAAGATTCTTTTATGCAAAAGACAAATAAAATATGAAACATACAGATACTGACAAAATATCTGAAGTTATATGGTTTTTGGGATTCAGCCCTTTGCAAACTATTTATTCTAAACATGCTAAATTGGACGTCCTGTTCCTGGTCTGAAACAATGTGTTTTCTACAAAAAACCTGAAATCCTGTAGAGGGGCACATACTTGTATAATCCATTAATTTAAATATGAGTACCGGTATCACCCTCGGTTTATACCGTAATCTAGTTCTCCTACACCACCCCCATTACCATGTCTATTAACATTCAACATATAGCCACTTTTACAATTACATAACTCCTACTGTAAGTTCTTTGTAACAGTTTTAGATTGAGTGAAGGTGTTGAAAAGAGTGATGTTTTGTGAAGGGGAGAGATGATGTAAAAAATATGAAAAATTATATGGGGAAGTTTGAAGTATAAAATGTCAAGTTTTGGCTAGCATTTTCTTGTTCTTTCTTTCTTCATTCGATAGTTTCAGTTTGATAGAACATTTTATTAATTATTATTGCAGTATGAAGTTAGAGTTTCTCAAATCTGCACATTATTCTAGTAATGCAATAACAATAAGCACCCAAATTGTCATCACTTGACATGTTTGTGTTGCAGGGCGGTTCACAAATATTGTTGCAAGATGGCCTCGCTCAACCCATGAGAGCCACATCTTTACTGCCTCAGCAATATGCGATTTTTTAGAGGAAAACCACTCAGGCTTAAATGATGGCCTTCTTCTAGGAGACTCTGGATATGGTTGTAAGCCGTATCTCATGACCCCATTTCTTTCTCCAAAAAGCCAAGCAGAGAGGAAGTATAATGGGGCCCACAAGACAACTCGAACTCAACTGGAAACGAATATTTCATGTCCTACATTCCCAGGTTTGTAAAACTAAAACAAAGATTGTAATTGGCTGTTTATACTGTACATGAAATCAACAGGAATTAACTGTTGTATTGTTAGCACTCAACTGAGACTATACAAAAAGAATGTGCATGTTTTTATCCACCAAATTGAAACAATCTGATAAGGCTGAGAGCTCTAATGAGTTATCTTGGTCAATCCATCGTTAAGAAATTCTTCCAAATGTTTGCAACCATTAAATGATAGAAATTCAAATACACAGCCAATTTAAATTCTTCAACCGAGGGTTATATAATATTCTTGATAAATAGAGATACAGTATTATGATACTTAAGTTAGTTTAGTAAACTTTCTAGATTTTGTTTATACATTTATGCAGATAGCTTTGACCGAACCCATCGATATTTTGCAAAAAATACTGATTTTTTCAGTGTTACGCAATTAGTCTTGTATATGTGTATGGGTATTGTTCTTTTTTTGTCAACTTACATAATGTAAAGCAGCTCACTTTTAAGGAAATTAATGAAATCATTGTAGTACAATTTATGATTGCATTGGGCTTTTTGTTATTAGTTGCTTGGCAAGTAACATTTTTTAAATGACAAACCATTCCTTGTATATGTCCCTTTAATTCTCAGTCTCCAGCTCATTTGAAGTTTTAGTTGGTGTTCTAACCTAAAACATACCATTTATTGCAATCATTTCAGGTCTGCCTATGCCCTGAACGTGTCTGCAAGATAATAATTGCTCGTGCAGTGTTGCACAACATTGGAATTCTGCACAATGAGGAGATGGAAGAGGGACAAGATGATGGCAATATCGGACAAGCTATTCCACCTTGTGCTGCACATGACAGTGGAATTGGCACTGTTGTGCGAAAGCACATTGTGTCAACATTTTTTCTTGATTTGATTTGTGAGAACTTATTCAAAAACTGGCTGGGGCTGAAAGGGTTCAAAGTATTTTATCTGCCTCACATATGCAGTGATTTTCTGAGGCTTTTATTGTTCAGAGTTTTGTACGAGAAAGACTGAATGCTTGTAAAGTCAAGTAAAGTTATGCATTAATTATAGCGACATTATTTCTAGTATTTTGCTTTTGATGAATATTATTTTCAATATTTATTGTATATAAAAAGTTATAATTTAACCTTGTTGATACAATATTTTTGAAGTAGGAATGATATGTTGAATGACAAATTTAACTTAAGGCCAACAAAAAAATAGTTGGTTAGCATCCCCGTCAGATCTTATAGAAAAATCTCCAGAAAAATAGTTACTTCTCTAGAGAAAGGTTAGAATAAATCCAAGAATCTGCAAACGGCACTTTTTACGTTGTCAAACAGTAAGTGTTTCCAAAGATTGAAAAAATTAAACCCTCCACCAAACCATAAAAATCTGGAAAAAAGGATGCTAAACCACTAAATTTTTTTATTTGGCCTAATTGTTCAAATCAATAAACCTAAAACATAAATAGTTTCTTCCATTCTTGTACTATAGTATTAAGTAAAATGTTACAATAGACTTATAATGCCAACAAAATATACATCCTGATTAATTTATTTGTAACTCACTCAGTGGCATATTTTCTAGAAAAAGCTCATATCAATGCATGCAGAACTAAGGGGGACCAACAGGTCAACTTTTAGAGAGATTTAAAGGGGAAAGAGTTGTTTGAATGAAAAAAACATGGTGAAGTTCTCAAGCAAGCAAATACCGAACCAGTATTCAGATAGCATGCCCCTCCAGGGGGGTGGGGGGGGTACTGGCCAGAAATTTTGGTGGGGTGTGCCGCTGGTCCTCCAGAAACTTGACCCTGTTCTAAACTAGTTTTAGCTTGGCTTTGATACCCTGTTCTAAACTGGATATCCAAAACCCAAGCCAAAAACAGAGTTACGTGTATTCAATACACGTTCATATGTCTCTCAAGGAAATTTATTGCAACCTGAATTAAACTATTTATAAGTTTTATGCTGTTCTATGCCCTGTTCCCAACATTGTTTTCGTGATTTGTTTACCCTGTTCTAAACTCGAAGGCCTGAAAATCATAACCTGGCCAGCGGCACATACCCTTATAGTCAATGTATGATAGTACTCTCCCCCTCCCCTGGAGCATGCCACCGTATGATGCTTGCATTCGTTTATTAAATATTGAAAAACACCATTATTCAAGTTACATATACTTTTTCCCCTTTTAAACATCCTCTCCAATTCTCTAATCATCACCAAAAGTTGATGTGGTGCATCAGCTCTCCCTAACAAAATATATCATCATTTGTGTTTTTATAACTCATGTTGGTTATATGTAGGGCTCAAATTAGTAGTGCTGACACTGCCTCGTGCCTGGCTCAGTTGAAGCTGCAATAGCTGGATTTAGAAGTTGATTTTTTCGCGTTCCAGCAACAAGTTCCCTTCTTGTGCCTTCAAAACACACAGTTGCTGAGAGAACAAATCTTGTTGCGTCACTTTTGAGCTCGGTTTCTTATTTACTGCAGGCTTACATGAAGCAGGAATTTCCTCACATTTCCCAATTGGGGATTCAGGTGCCTTTTAGAACACCTTCTTCTCCATCACTGGTTCATTCTAAATGAAAAACAGACTAAAACTCAGTTTTTAAACTGTACAGTCTGCAAAATTAGGGTATGGTGAGACCAAAGCCCTGTTGGGGCTCAAGGAGAGTTGCAGTTGTGAGTGATATACACGTGTAAAGTATTCGAGAGCTATTAAATTAACAGAAAACTGCTAATGGTACACCTGCATGCCCATTATGCACTGATAACTAACATAATTAATGTTTCTAAATCTACTCCAGGTTTTGTAAAATAATACCAGCATGCATTATTGACATTGCCCTTATGGAAAAATAATATGGGCCATTGACAGTTGAGTGTGAGTGAAGAAATATAGAATAATTTTGCAAAGGGAAGTTGGTTCAACTTGTGTAGTTTTATAGTGTTTGGTCACTAAAATAGAACATCCTCAAAAAGTTAAATTTTAAACGTTTTATCTAATTCAGACATTGTTTCATGCTGGTAAACATTTTGGTGTTGTAGATTTAGTTGGTTACATTTTTTTTGGGGGGGGGGGTGTGAAATTGAAACGGGTTCTCAGCGCCTCTGTTGGTAGGAAAAACATTTGTGTTTCAAGAAAATCTCAACATTATTTGTGTTTTAAGGAGCAGTTGATATTCATATACATATATGTGGTAGCCAAATGGCGAAGGTTAAGCTTACAGAAACCATACGTATTTGGACTTAAATTGTCATGTGTCACAGTTGCAGATCACGTGCGATCATCTAACCACGCCTTCTAATCTCGATGGTTACGTGTAGCGTGTGGCTTATTCGTTTTATAGTTCGGTACTGCCAGAGTTCATAATGAAGTGAGGATTTATTTGATCACAATGTAATCAAATTAACACAGTTGCATCGAATTGTTGAACACTTTACAGGCAAGTACATTTCTCAAGAGTTTACTTCTTTCCCTTATAGCTGATTTTGTTAAATATTTCACGATTCTAAAGTAAAGATAAGCGCTGTTGTTGATTAGTTTGCACATGGCACTGTAGTATGTACACCACTAACCGTACTATTTCAATGAAATTATTCGTCACAAATTGTATCTCGAAGTTTTTCTTTATGTCATCGAATTATTTTGATCTTGTCGCGTACAACACCAGTGTAAGTTTCCCATTCAACTTCGGCTACGAAACAATCGAACAAGTATGTGTATTGAAAATTGTTCGCACCCACAGCATAAAAGTGACGCTTGTTGGGTTTGTTGCCGCTGGGAAAGTGAGACATTTTTTTTGCGCCTAAGCTAATGTATTTCATTTCTCCTCTATATATCTAATTATCCTGTATCTCGCTCGTCAGGTAACCTCGATTGTTGGTGATTCATTGGTGCAGTAGAAGCTACCTTGTCAGTGTATTGCCAGTCATTTGGCCAACTTTGTTAAGAATCGTTTGCCTTTTTCATTAAATATTTTCTGCAATACTTCTCACTTGCATTACATACGAGTTATTCTGTATGTTCAATGGACCAGATATGATACGAAGAAAACACGGAGTATGAAATAAAAAACTTTTACCAAGTGTTTTGATTATTGCCGCATTCCTGTTACACTACATCATGTATGAAGAAGGGCGGACAAGGGATTCTAGTTGAACGCGGGATTTTAAGATAATTTATGGTACAGTGTCAACGATGAAAGGAAAAAGTCAGCAGCTTAAAAGGCCAAAGCATAGTTGATAGAGTGAGCAGCATCGCCGGAAACCTTACTGAGCCGAGAATATGTGTTTTCATGGTGGAGCTACGGAAACTGATGTTTTGGTTTTATAGTTGCGTCAGTTGCGTCCCTAAAGTGCAAGAAGATGTCCAATTTCTAGGCTCTAATTAATCTGTAAAATTTATCAACCGGCTGAATGAGTGAATCTGAACGAGCCATGATTCGACATATCAGGAAGTCGCCACTCGGTGAGTACGAAAATCCTTATTGACAGAAAATGGTAATATATGTTTTTCCCTCGAAAGGAAAAAAACTGAGCAGAGGTATAGTAAGTCTGGACTGCCGTACGAAGTCGTACATTTTAGTTGTACGTTTGTTGCCCTGACAACGTTGTAAAAGTTCTTCAGTGTTTATAAAGAATCTTCTATAAAATATTGGCTGTTTTATGTTTTTAAATTCTTTGCTTCTTTAAAAGCAGTATTTTACAAAATATGAAGACGTTTCAACGTTTTTATCCTCTGAGGATTTTTCTTAGCCGTGCGCGCAAAGTCTGACACAACATTTAAAAAAATTTATTGCATTATTTTCCACTCTATTATAGGAACTACTTAAGAATTTTTCTCACCGAAATTAAAGTTATGTTTAAGTTTAAACTTAATATCGGGGTTCTCGCCATTATACTTACCAAGCTGTACCGCCAGCTTCGAGGCCACCTGTTACACCAACAAAAGATGTACTTTCTTTGTACAAATTTAACATCTTGTTTAGCACTTCTCTGCTCTCTTCTTTTTCGGGAATTTTCTGGGGCAACCCGCCACCGGTCTTACGAGCTTCCTTCTTCTCATTAGTAAAATTTCTCTTTGCCGTTTTCTTTAGCACCTTCCACTTCCCTTTCAACTCCGTCACTGTGCGACTGGCATTGCCAGCCGCATTTACGTCATTTGTAATTTTTTCCCAAATTTTTGCTTTTTTACTATTAGTTACTTGATTCGTAAGTTTTGAATCAAGAACATCTTTGTTCTCCTCGTATTTTCCAACCAAAATAGAGGTTTCAACAGCAGAGAAGTTCGATTTCCGCTTTCGTTGAACCTCCGACACGGTATCTTCGGCGGAAGACCTTAGATAACAATGACCTGAACCAGGCTGAGCCCGCTGTCCTTAATATGTCACGCGGACTTCCCCCTAAAAACGCTCCTGGATCACGGATTATGGACAAAATGGCGACAAAGCGTAGTCAGCTCTGTCTACCGTAATTCGTGTATTTATTTCGAAAATGGCCTCATTTACATTTCGAAAGAGATTAGAGGAAAAAAGTTACCGGAATTTCTGAAATACATGTAGTCGTGAATATGTTCGTTCTCGGTAAATCGTAATACGTTAGTGATCCAGCTACGGTCATTGCTATTTAACCATGTCTCGGTGATTTATTAAATAACAAGGACCAGAGCCAGGACTCGAGGGGTGGGGGGAGGGGGCAGGAGAAAAAATAGCAACTGTTTGTAGTCAGCGGATACTCCAAACAAAAATGTATGCCACATTTGAATAAAATGGCGGTAAAATCGCGTCCTTCATGGTGTCGATTGTTCTCTGAGAGCTTTTCAGAGTTTTCTGGTTATGTTATGTTTCTGGAAGATGCCCGTCAACTGATTCAAGAGTATGAAGTCAATACAACAACCTCATTTGTTACAACATACCAGACTAAAGGCTTTGGAAACTCCCCATTAATAGGTAAGACCGCCTATAATGAAGTTAAATAGCAGTACTAAAAAAAACGAAAATCACAAAATTGTTTCGGCCAAAGGCTGATTAAGCTAGTGAAATTTTTGTGCAAGTATCCTTGAATGGAATTGAAAATTAAGCCCTGGGCCATTCATCTTTCTGTGGTGCGTGTCAGGCTTTTTTCCTTTTTTCTTTTGTGCGAGGGGTGGGGGGGGGGGGATAATGCATAACTTTTCCAAATATTGGGATGACCCCCAATTATTTTTAAGGTGACCCACTCCCCTAAAACTTATTTTTTACTGTAAGTATCCCAACTTTACAATGGGAATAACCATTCCCCCCCCCAAAGAACAGGATTTTAGGTGATCCTAAATTGCATTAGTACTATTGCCCCCCAGCCCATACATCACGAAAATAAACTCTCCCATCCAGTGGCTCCACCCCCTCAAAATTTCTGCTATTTTTGAATGGAAAAAAAATGAAAAAAATTCTCACTTTTAACCAAAAAAGCTCTACTTTCTACCCACTATGCCACAGAGGAATCAATGCAAGTTCCCAACTTTTGTCTTAATAAATAAATACATAAAATAAATAACTTTATTTACGTCTCAGAGTATTTAACCATGGGACTAATTGGGGAGACGGCACAGATCTCGGCGTTAAGGCTGATGTTACGGAGGGAGGAAAACCAGAGAACCCGGAGAAAAACCCTTGAAGTCAGATTGAGATCAGCCAAATCTCAGCCCACATGCGAATCCTAGGAATCGAACCCGGGTCCGTAGAGGTGGGAGGCACACGTGCTAACCACTCAACCAACCTGACTTCCCAAAGCTTTTTCTTATCAATATTTTACACCTATTATATATCTTATCCT
>JAOBRG010358062.1:0-12826 GCA_027574985.1 Umimayanthus nakama
GACTCTAGCAGAAAGCTAGAGCTTTTGTCACTCAATGTGTTATTGATAAATAAACACTGTTTCAGTGTCTGTATTCGACTCACTTGTTTGACTTTCCGCGGCCGCCTCATACGACACTATTTCTGCGATTCAGCTAAATACATAAACAGCTTTCGACCGCCGACGGGACACTGACCATTGTTTTTGACACTCCACTTGATTTTGAAAATGGTTATAGTACTTGATATTAGAGAAAAGTGTTACCTAGAAAAAAACGCGCCCCATTTACTTTTTCAAATCCGAGAAATTTATTTTCATAACATGATGAATAACTTCATCGCAGACTCGGCAGCTATTGAAAGTGCGTGATAACATGCCGTGCGTGACAGATGTTTCACGATGTTTCTAGAACGTTTTCTGGGAGAATGTCATAGTACCGATTAATAAAGAAATAGTTTTAACTGATGTAAATCCAAACGAATTGAAAGGAAAATCAATGCGACTAACTATCGAGATTGTACCCCGGTTTTGACAGTTAACATGTATCAAAAATACAGAAAAACCCGGTTTTTTTTTGTTTTTCCATAACATTCTGTTCGATTTCCCTCGGTTTTTAGTGAGTGATGTTGATTTCACATTAACTGTGGGTAAAAAAGTCTGTCTTACACTTGTTTTCTGGATAGTAGAGATGATATGGTGAGTTGGAGAAGCGAAGGTAAAAAAAACTGACTCGAAAAATGTGAAGCGACACAATTCAAATCAAAAAATTATAATTTTTATCGACTATACAAAACGTGAAATAAATGAGTAATAGGAAATGAGAAAAAAAACACGAATGTTGCAATCACACCTGAACCTTCCGCCAACTTCCCCCCGAGAAGATAGAATTAAATAAAATCGGATAACATGGAGTTCACTGACGTTAACCTTTTTTGCAAATATTTATAAGTATACATGTAAAACTTTCAATCCCCCTTCCATAAAGAGCGTCTGAGATTTTCAATTTGAAAAAACTTGTACAAGTTTGAACTCTCCGGATGGCACTATTATAATAAAGTTAACGTACGGAAGTGCAACAAATGTAGTAGTATTGTAAACTTAATAGCTCGCTGAACAGGAGCAATCCCCAACAACCTGGGAAATTCGCTTGGCAAACGGTCGTTTTAATCTCTGTTCAAGTCCTTCCACGGTTGTGCCAAGGACCAAGCAGGTCTCTCGCAAATTTGCAACTGTTAGTAAAGAACGTCTGTTGTTACGCGCGAAGCTATATATGTTATGGGAAAAACAAATAATTGGGCGAGACAGTGTAACTCTAACTGGTTGGCAGCTAAATGGTAGGGTAGTTAGTGTAGTGGTAGTGAATAGTTAATCCTGTTTGTGATGTCCTACATTCGAGACTCGTCATGCCCACCTTTTTCGGGTTTTTTAATTTCTATTTTTTCGTCAAATTTTCTAAGTAAGAGTCTGAGTTTGAGCACCGAACAGAAGCGATTTTGATCACGGATAATGCACATTTTGATGAACGGAAACTGCTTCTTATTCGCTGAGGAGGACTTATGTGATGGACAGTTTATTGGTCTTTATGAATATGTTGATTTTGTGGCGTTTGGGGTAGAATTGTTGCGCCGGTAGAAGATTTTGTTGGGACTACTTTGCAACTTTCTTGCAAATGGCGTGTGAAGACTCTCGCCTTCTGTATAAATTATACGGAGGAACACTTCCCGGACTTCTCGCTCTAAATGACCTGAAGTTTCACCCAAAATGCACACAACACACAATAAAGTACACAGTGAACTGAAGGTAGGTAAACTTTACTTCCACAACAATGGCAGTATTCAAGTATTTTTGAGAAACGAGTAAATTCCCAATACAAGTCTTATAATGCCTCCGTTTTGCAAGTTTTGCAATATATTAAGCTTGAGCTGCCTGTGGAGCAATGTCACAGTTCTAGTAAGCGTCATCTTGAAGTGGGCGTAGAAAAAAAAATCGTTCGTAGAGTTAAATGAAAAGTGTCAATTTTTGAAGCTTCGATCAAGCTAATCTGTGTTAAGGTTTGTGTGATTTTTCTCTTAAACTAGTAAATATCTGAATAAATCAGCATTACTTCCATGTGTGTAGTACCTACCAACAGACAAAATATTAGTGAATCGACATTTTAAGCTGTGTCCGCGATTTTCGTGATCATGTCTGGTTTTTACTGACATTCATTCTTAAGTTCGAGTTGTGTGAGTATAGAAGACGCTCGCCTGGCTTGGTTGTACAAAAAATACTAGCACGGTTCTACCATAAAACATACTTCATACAAACTGTCATGAACCAGATGCAGGAATAATTGTTGCATTTTGAAAACAAATGGGAAATCGACATTACATATCTATAGGGGTTTAATATTCAATATTTATTATATGGCTGAATGATTTCGCGTCCTGTGATTGGTCAATTCCAGGTCAGTAAGTAGCCGTGCTGACCGCTAGCACTCGAACACCTTTTCAGAACCCGAATTATCAGCAAAGCCATATAATAAACATCTTATTAGCCTCGTTTGCTCGGTCCGTACGGGCAAGTTACGGATCCTCGTTTTTTCCTTCCTTGTTTTCATGGCCCGCGCGCTTCGCGCTTGGGCCATAAAAGGAAGGAAAAAACTTGGTCCATACGAACCGAGCAAACGAGGCTAATAAGAGGTATGTACAATTCATTTGGAACTTCAACTCCCCCAGGCATACTTCGGGCGTTTTACCATGTCGATATAGACAAGGCTGATATGTGAAATGGGTGCATGTTGATTGCATTTGTTTGTAAGGCGTAACAGCGAATGTAAACTACCGAGACCATTGAGTCTTCCGGAATTTTGTTCGACAGAGCTATTTCAAAAAAAAAAATTACTTGTTGGCTTGACCTTTTTGGCGTGTTGTTTGTGCTTTTAATGCGATTCCTTGCGTACTTTGCTCGCTATGCGAAAAATCCGCCCCTTCCTAATATTCATAACAGGTGAAAGGCGGGCAGCTCTAATACCAATGGCGACCATGTCGGATCAGTCGGCTAACTTTAACTATCTCTAAATTGCGAATCATTAACTTTAGGAAATTGTTGTCAACCTACAACGAATTGCAGATAATGTACCTTTCACTTACCACTTTTTCCAGATATCACAGGACGCTTCGCCTTCGTTTTGCATCAATTGTTTTGAAGCACTGCCAATTTTGTAGCTAAATGTCACCTCTCCTGGAACAAACTGTACAAAATAGCTACTACATGTACTTCCATCTTGACAAAACAAAAACAGATCTTCTTCCCACTTGCTGGCGGTTCTTTTACGGCCAAATACGCTCCAAAATCAATTCAAACCAAACGCAATCAAAATTGTCACAGATTTTAGTATCACTTATGAAGAAAATTGTCACAGGTTTTGTGTTGCTAAAAGTTGGAATTTGGCCACACCTCAGAATCCTTGCCAAGACACTGGGTGTTTTACACTTGGTAGGTAAGCAAAACTCGAGTCGACTTTGATTTGCTCAGCAAAAAATCCAGTGGAAACACCCCAAATTTGTAAGTGTCGCTATTACGCTGTACAGTTGGAGTATAAAACTACAGTAACGAAGCGCATTTGCATATGAAACTTTAAACAATGCTAAGAAAGTTGCAAGCAAAGAAAAACCGCCCTTGAACACGTTGGAGATATAACAAGCTTCTTTTGTCCGCTTGTTAAAATTGTTTTAATGGTGTCATGCACGCATGACTGCAATGCGCGACAAGGCGAGCATTTCTCACGTTAAAGGTGCGACAATAAGATGCAACATTGCATGCAACGTTACGCGCACTGGGATAGTTGCATCGTGTGGCCGCCTCTGAAACGGTTGCACGCAACGTTGCTTGCAACATTTCTCGAGTAGATTCCCATTCTTCTTCTGTAACGTTGCCTGCAACGGCTTCAAGGTGTGTCCACCTCTTGAAACAAGTCTTGCGAAAGATCACGCAATTTATCAGATTGTCAGCCAATCCCGTTTTACTCACAAAACGAGAACTCGCTGACCACCAAAACAACTGTGAGAAAATGGTTGCGAATCCGCTTAGTTCCCGTTTTACTTGGAATTCTTAGGAGGAATTAACATTGATTGACCTTTATAAAGGTAGGCAGTTTATAAGTATTGTGTTAAAAACACATTTGATTTAAAGTCTATATTCATAATATTTATTTACATGTTTTTTCGTTGCAAAAATATGAAAGCATAAAGTATATTGTGTGCAGTGTTGCAAAGAGTGGCCACACGAGATTGACACAATAGTGCGCAACGTTGCATGCAGTGTTGCATCGTGTAGCTGCTCTTTAGTACTCATCGCGATCTTTTACAAGTGAAGGCAAAAACGCCGCAAATGTCAGTTCAAAACTACTCATTGTCCTGATCCGGGCGTTTAGCACTACTTAATTAACAACTACAGTTAAGTTTCAAAAATGTTAATCAGCTCTCTATAGCAAATTTGACCCGCAAGTATGAAGCTTGTTAAGTATTGATAAAGATTTGAAATTTTAGTAAAAATCACTGAATTTTATTTGGTTTGTGTGGTTCCAGGGAACACGTACATGCGGTTACTCAGGTGAAACGGCTAAGAAAAAAAGTTCTTAGCTAAGCTCATACTTAGGCCTAAGTTAGACATCGTACTCTCATGGCATCGAACTCAAATATTTCGATTTGGCGCAGTAAAAGTACAGTGAAAATTTTTGTATTAATTGACACATTGATTGACCCCCCCCCTCTCGATTTTTTTGGCTTAAAATTTTTATTCTTTCATCGATTTCCAAAAGCTTTGGTACAACTGTTCTTCTTTAGTGAACACATGTTTTGACCCTAATTAGGTGACGTCATGACTGATTACGTCATCATAATAAGTCACGCAACCCGTATGTTGCCTACAAAATTTGAATTTTTTGCAAAAATACGACTATTATTGCCTTAATACTGACAGATACATTTTGTTTCTTATAATTTTGTATATTTCAATTGCTAAACCATGTTTTCTCACCATTTTCAGTTTTCAATTCGAAAATCTGAAATTTCAAAAATCCAAGATGGCGGCCACAGTGACGTCATTTATTTTGATTTAGTTGCTATGGAAACTCATTAAGCACCACGTGGTATCGATTAATTGAAACTATAATAAAAGTCCTTTATTAATACCAAATATCAAGTCAATCGGACGAAAGGTGTCAAAAGTCGAGGAGGGGGTCAGATTGACCCCCCCCCCCCTTATGCCTTCGTGTAACTATTTTTACCTTATGCCTTCTAGGGTTAAACACTGTACCTGAACGTAACGTGAGGAACGGCAAAGGCGCGCTTCAATTTAGACAGCGTTCCAAAGCTTCACTCATCATGCACAACCAATTTGTAGGCCAGGCATTCTACCACTGGATGGGTCTTTTCATTCTGTGCTCGTAAACTATGGAATGATCTTCCTCTCTTGACTAGGACATCTAGTGGTAGCATCCGTACTACAAAGAGACAAACTTAGCCTTTCCTTTTTGCGAGTGGAGAATCCACGAGCATCGGAATGGTTGGGGAAAAGGTGTAACAATAGAAAGTCATTTCATCCAATCGTATCACTGCCCATCTAATCGATTAAAAGTCGCTGAGAAGTATTGAGTCAATTCTTAGACGTTCTCGATATTAAAGTTGGTATGTTTGCGTTTCCTTGACAAGTATAACACTCCACGAGCATTCAGAGGATACCTTTGATTAAGAAATTTTGTTTGTGGTATTTTTTGTTCTAAGTTCTATACATCACCATGTGATTTGAAACAGTGTCCTTGAAAGGCTTCAAATTCCGGTACTTAAAATACCAGCCTCCTTTAATCTTTTATTACATAAGGTGCCAAGTCGTCACCTACAAGCCAAGAATACCTTGACTCTAAACAGAAACTTAATTACCTGTTTCTAAGAACACAGTGTATGAGATCTAACGCTACCTTAAAACAGTTTTAAAAGCTTTTGTCAATACAGCTTTTAAGGCTTTTTTAACAAGAGAAACTACATAATTGAAAACTGTCACTATGAAAATCAACTGTATGAAAACACCCAAACTTTTTAAAAAGATAGACTGTCATTTAACGTCGATGAGAAGGGAGCGGTTATCCGTTCTCCCAAGCCAGTTGCTCCTGTTTGTTATATTCCGGCAAAATGGTTGTATTTCGGCAAAAAAGTTGTATTTAGGCAAAAGTGATTCAATTTAGGCAAAATGATTGTATTTGAGCAAACATGGTTGCATTTGGGCAACACAGTTCTATTTGGGCAAAATGGTTGTATATGGGGAAAATGGTTCTATTTGGGCAAAATAGTTGTAATTGGGGAAAAAAATAGTTCTGCTTCGGCAAGTGGTTTAATTTTCTACAAAAATGGTTGTGTTTAAGCAAAATAGTTGTATTTGGGCAAAATGGTTGTATTTGGGCAAATTGGTTGTATTTTGGCAAAAATTGTTGCACTTGGGCAAAAGGGTTGTATTTGGGAAAAAGTGATTCTATTTGGGCAAAATGGCTGTATTTGGGCAAACGTGGTTGTATTTTGGCAAAATGGTTGTATTTGGGCAAAGTTGTTATATTTGGTCAAAGTGGTTGTGTTTTGGCAAAAATGGTTGTATTTGGCCAAAACGGTTGAATTTGCGCAAAAATGGTTGTATTTGGGCAAAATGGTTATATTTGGGCAAAAATAGTTCTAATTTGACAAAATGGTTGTACTTGGACAAAATGGTTGCATTTTGGCAAAATGATTGTATTTGGGCAAGAATACTTGTATTTGGGCAAAAAATGTTGTATTTGGGCAGAATGGTTGTATCTGGTCAAAATGGTTGTATTTGGGCAAATTGGTTGTATTTGGGCAAAAGTGGCTCTGTTTGGGCAAATTGGTTGGATTTTGGCAAAAATGGTTGCACTTGGGCAAAATGGTTGTATTTAGGCAGACATGGTTGTATTTGGACAAAATGGTTGTATTTGGGCAAAATGGTTCTATTTGGAAAAATGGTTGAGTATTTCGGCAAAATGGTTGTGTTTCGGCAAAGTGGTTATATTTGGTCAAAATGGTTGTGTTTTGGCAAAAATGGTTGTATTTGGCCAAAATGGCTGTATTTGGGCAGAAAGTGCTCTCTTTGGGTAAAATGGTTTTATTTGGGCAAAAATGGCTCTATATGAGCAAAATGGTTGTGTTTGGACGAAATGGTTGTACTTGAGCAAAATGGTTGTATTTAAGAAAAAAATGTTTGTAATTGGGCAAAACTAGTTGTTTTCACGCAAAATGGTTTTATTTGAGCAAAAATGCTTCTATTTAGGCAAAATTGTTGTATTTGGGCAAAAATGGTTCTATTTGAGCAAAGTGGTTCTGTTTGGGCAAAAATGGTTCTATTGGGGCAAAAATGTTGTGATTGATCAAAAATGGTTCTATTTAGTCAAAATGGTTGTATTTTGGCAAAAATGGTTGTATGCTTGCAAGAATGGTTCTGTTTGGGCAAAATAGTTTTATTTTGGCAAAAATGGTTATATTTGAGTAAAAGATCATATTTGGGCAAATTCGGTTGTATTTGGGCAAAATTGGTTGTCTACGCAAAATGATTGTGATTGGGCCAAATGGTTGTATTTGAGCAAAAAATATTGTACTTTTAATTAGCAATATGGATGTATTTGGGGAAAATGGGAAGTTGTATTTGTGCAAAATTAGTTGTATTTAGGCAAAAATGGTTGTATTTTGTCAAAATGGTTTTTATTTGGGCAAAATGGTTATACTTAGGCAAAAAGGTTTTATTTTGGCAAAAATGATTGTATTTGGGCAAAAGTTGTTGTATTTGGGCAAAATGGTTGTATTTGGGTAAAATGGATTCATTTGTGCAAAAATGGTTGCATTTTTTCAACATTCTTCTCTTTGGGTAAAATGGTTGTATTTGGGCAAAAATTGTTGTATTTGGGATAAATGGTTGCATTTTCGGCAAAATAGTTTTATTTGGGCAAAAAAGTTTGTGTTTTGACGAAATTGTTTAAATTGGTCAAAACTGGTTGTATTTTGACAAAAATAGTTTTTTTGGTGTCAAAATGATTGTTTTTCGGCAAAAAGGTTGTATTTTGGTTAGTATTGTTGTGTTTGGGTAAAATGTTTGTGTTTGGGCTAAATTGTTATCATTCGGCAAAAGTTGTTCTGTTCTGGCAAAACTGGTGTATTAGGAAAAAATGGTAAGTTTTATTTGGGCAAAAGCTGTTGTATTTTGGCAAACTGGTTGTATTTGGTTAAAATGCTTGTTTTGGAAAATGGTTGTATATTGGCAAAATGGTTGTATTCGGGCAAAATGGTTGTATCTGGGCAAAATGAATGTATTTGAGCAAAAATATTTTTTTTGGATATAATTGGTTCTATTTAGGCCAACTGTCTTTTGGCAAAATGGTTTTTTATGGGCAAATTTTTTTCTGTTTTGGCAAACTTTGTTATATTCGAGAAAAAAGTTGTAGTTGGGTTAAAGTTATTCTTTTTCTGCAAAGTGGTTGTATTTAGATAGGACTGGTTCTATTCGCGAAAATGGTTGAGTTTTGGCAAACTGTTATGTGACAGTACTTCACTCTCCACTTATATCACTTTTGGCTGGCTGCTGTAATTTTACTTAATAAGAAAAATCAAAGGTAGAGTAACAAAATTGAAAATTGAAAATGATATACTTTATGTAAAATTAGACGCCGCTCACTCTTCTGCAAACGAAAGTTCACTGTCATTTTTATTTGCTGAGATACCAGCAGTTCCATGTCCGAAAGTTGTCCTGCAGAATGTACCCAGTTAGCCTGTGGTCAAAGCAATTTTTGGAAAGGCGCTGCGAGCGAACAGCAGATGTGAAGTCCTCAAAGCTCATTTGAGATCAAGTCCTGATCAAGCTGTTTGAGTAAAGCAGCTTACTTCCAGAAAGTACGCTACGTACGCGATGTAGTCGCAGAACTTCTAAACTTAAAATTTGGATCTTTTTGGCGTTTTATCAAATTGGGAGCACATGATGGGTAGTCAATTATTTGCACGTGGCTTCAATTTAAACTGACCAATAACACAGAGTGGGACGTGGTCCTCGAGGCTTCAAACAGCTAGAGACGTCGAGAATGGTTCACGCCTGTTCGTGTTGGCGCATGGTCGAATAATGGTCAAGTTTTCTACTGCATAAAACGGTCTTATGTTGCCCTTGAAGTATTTGTATGATGAGCACTTTATTGGCTTTACAAAAAAACGTTTTTATGGTGATTTGCAGCTCTCCATCGGGACGAGAGAGCGTTTTGTGAAGATGGTTTGCTGAGAAATGGAGCGAAATCACAGGTTTTCCACTTCGTTCTAAGGAGGGAACAACTCCGTTCGTTCAGCTAGGCTTTTTTATGTTAACATTTCTGCACAAATGTCTATACAAAGTTTTATAAACCATTCGCGACCGAAATTCCATACAACAGACAAACTATAAGCTAAGGTGGAGTAGAATAATGAGGCTGTGGTGCTATTGCTACTGAAGAGAGGGAAGAAGAGGGACCTTGTCATTTTTCAATAGATACCCTCGCAGCTGAGTAAGTATAGCTTGAGACTTTTAATCCGTAGGTCGCCGGTTCCAGTCCGGTCGAGAATGTGTAAAAAAGGACAAGATGTTGTAACCGCGCTCCGCATAGTTGACGTCGCGAACGTGCACGCTTAGCATTATTGGATTGCTTTTCGGAAAAACAACACGCGTTGCCTTTAAAAACTACACTATAGGAGAGCTCACACAATCACAGCAACGTTTTATTGCCCCCTTTTTCTGCATTTATCAAAACCATTCCAGTCATGGTAGTGATTTCATGCTTTACTTGTCCGAAAATCAGTCCCTGAATCCTTTGCGCGCAGCAGTCAATATCAGGTTTTAGACTGAGTGCTGTACCCTATTGGTAACACACTGTGTTGTGGCTTCGGAACTTCGGCTTTGAATCCTGGATTTAATCTTTGTCTTTACTTGTTCATTTTTTAAATGGAAGAGCTCTAATGACGTTTAAACAACGTGACTTGTCTTTTCATAAAATGATATTTTGTGACCTTTCTTCTCAATAGATACCCAAGGTTTTGCGCAAAGGACGCAAAAACTATCTCCCGTAAGCACAAACTCTCTCCTACCCTACCCAGCCGGAGATTAGATTCCCTCGACTTTATAACTTGTATATTTCGAGGATTCTCGTATTCCCCTCCCTCGGTTTTACCACTATGAAGCACCCATTTTCGCATTGGTTACCTCCACATGAGGTCCATGACATCTAACCCTACTCTATACAATTTAGTAAGTGGTCTGATAATGTTAGAACACATCCCAATTTAACGAACTGACCATTAAACCAGGGGGGTAACTAGTCAAGTTTTTTTTCGAAGGCGCATTCAAATCACGACTTTACTAAATTAGAACTGTTCTTCTTTAGACACTTGCGCCAAGATTGCTGATCTGCAAAGTTTCAGACAGTGCAATTTAAAAAAAATCTGTACTGAACTCAAACGTGAGTTACAATTGTTTATTTTCGCAACACATCAAATACAAATAACATTATCGCTCTAGTTTATAAATTACTAAGCATAAGTTTTAAGCAAACAGAGAAAGCTACTTTAAACAAGTAACCCTGGAAGACCAAGCTATCTACTTAACACATTTACCAAGGGGGTGGGGGGTAATTTGGACCCCAATAGATTTTCCAAACGGTTGCAGATAAATGATCAAACTTTGGTATGCAAGCAGCTTTGGATTAGCTCTTTACTTTCTGTAACAATCAAGTTTTACATAAGAACTGCCATCTTGGCCACCATCTTAAATTTTTCAAAAATTTTATCTCACGCAAAACTGCAGCAAATTTTATTTAATGCGGAAGACTAAAACGGGTTTGCAGCTTCAATTAGGAAAATAATTAAGAATAGAGTGTAAAAGAAGAATTTACAACAAATTTTTCCAAAGTTTTGCATTTTCCTATTTCAAACTTTAGATTCCCTACTTAGTTACGCATAAATTATAAATGATAACGTCATCCAATTAACGTTAAAACATGCGCTCATTATAAGACTACAGGTTCTGAAAGCTTGTTTTGTTTGCTTTAAAGTTTCAAATTTAAGGTTGCAAATCCCAAAGGGGGGTCTAACGGGGTCCATTTGACACCCCTCCCTTGGACGTTCGAGGGTTAAGTTGCTCTTACTCTGAAAAAGCTCGAAACTTTTTTGGGTAAAGCTCAAAATGCAGATATTTGCAAAAGCACAATTCAAACGTTTCGTAAAAATATTGAACATATCCATGTTATTAAATATAAATAAATACAACAAACGGAGTTTCGTAAGATAATCTACAAATCAGTCAAAGTATGTAAGCACTATCCAGACGGGGGGGGGCATGGGATTCAGTTGCCATAGTGTAATTTAAGTATTTTTGTTATTATTTCGTATGCTCATTTGATACTTGCCGAAAATGCTAATTGGCCTATGATCTACACAACTGTGCACCTATTAGTTCTCAATAGGTGGTGCTGTTAGTTTTTTTCGTACTAACTGTTTGTTTTTTGGCGAAAACCGAGAAGTATCCTTTACACACCTGGACACTGCTGATATCTGGGTTTCCACGTCATCACGAAGTCAAAACAACATAACTGTATGAAGTATTCTTCAGCGGTACATTATGTGTACCTTATGTGTAACTTAAATTGTGTAAAATACGTTTCTTAGCAGTTCCCAATTACAAAACGCGTATGAAACTTAATGCGGAATACGATATTTACCAATATATGCTGCCATTTTTCCCTTACATAAACTCGCCTTTCCCTCTTCGACAATCCCCGAACCAACCCCTTCCGCGCCAGGATTAAGTCAAACATGTATTACGGTTTACACATTAGGCGCTCCTATTGTCTTGTAAAATGCTGCACGAGTCTGGAAAAGCCGTCAACGGCTAGTTTTTACTGGCTTCGCAGGTACCATATCGTCATCGCCTTCCTGGAATAAATACAAAATGGTTTCTTTATAAAGTTATCTATATTTTCCACGAAGTTTCCATTTAGAAACGCTATAACGCCCACCGACCCCCAAACGTCACAATGATGTTTCTCGTGGTAGAAATCGATACGTGACGCTCCCTGAGCAAAACCTACAGTACAATACAATACAACACAAAACAAGCACACAAAGCAACACAATACAATACAATACGTTTTAGAAGTACAAAACAAAGAATACAAAGCAAAACAATACAATACAATACGTTTTAGAAGTACAAAACAAAGAATACAAAGCAAAACAATACAATACGAAACAATATGTTTTAAAAAGTACAATACAATACGATATAAAACCTTATCTAGTTGGTCCTGGCTCTGTTTATCTCGAAGTTCCTGATTGGCGGCAGACAAGGGCATAAGCAACCTGGCCAAATCCCGTCTAGCTCGGTCCAGTTCCTCAACAGTAGAAGTGGATGATCTATTGCGCATCTCCATGGTCCATAGATGCCTCAGCACCAGACGCCTTATAACGCCTTGACGCTGTGAAGAAACCAATAAAAGTAAGCTCTACCTTTCGCGTTTTCTGAGATTTTTTAAGAGAGAGGCAAGCCAAATAAGTGTAAAGTTTAATTCTTAAAATGCAAATAATCCCCATTATGTAAAGTGTTGCAACAACTGTTTAAACCTAATCTGACATCAAAAGGTTCAGCAGGTGAGTGTTACACTGTCGGAGCGATGCACGACGGGAAATAAACTCCATGTTTCAACTTGAGAACCGTGAACCCAAAAAGTAGTCATTACCCTAGAAAGCATAAGGTAAAAATAGTTACACGAAGGCATAAGGGATGGAGGTCAATCTGACCTCCCCCC
>JAOBRG010358073.1:0-12826 GCA_027574985.1 Umimayanthus nakama
ACTCATTATAAGATGTTTAACTAAACTACTATTATATATATTAAGAAGTTTTTTTTTTCCATCTATAAGTCAAGTGCGATTTTTAGACGTGAATTTTTGGTGTTAAAAGGTCGACTTATACACGGCAAAATACAGTAAGCCACTGCAAATGACACTCGCAGAGCTAGATTGAAATAAATTTAACTCGGTCTAATCAGGTGTGATTTATGATGTAACGCATGTTGAGCGACAGGTTGCTGATGTGTGAGGTGAACCCAGATTAGTTTTTTGTGTGCAAGCCAGCTGGTTGCATTTCCAGGTGATGCTAACTAGTGTATTCTGTAATCAAGCCTATTGTTTTGAACATTTTTGTAGACACTCATGTCAAACACTCTACAAACTTTGATGGGTGAATACACAGGTTTGCATGTGCAAAATAAAAACTATTAAAATTGTGGTTCGACCCCAAACTAAACCGGGTTGGATTTAACTCACTGAAGGTTGGGTTAGATTCAACCCGTGTTGAACCTGGTGTCCCAGGGATTTTGCCCCCTATGACCTTGCCCCCCCCAAAGGCCAAACCCCTTGGAATCTTGCCCTCCCTGCACACCCCTCTTTAGGGATCTCTTCCCCCTCCCCCTAAATGACACAGTTCAGGGAATTTTCTTGAATTAAGTGGCAGCTACCAAGAAAGCTTCTGAAATATGGTTTGGCAATTTATTTGACAATGGATACAAAGATCCCAAAATACGATTTTGATGCTTTCTTTGTTCGTTTTTAAATGTAAAACTTTTTTAAAAGCAGATAAAGTATAAAATTGCCTCATAAAAGTTAGTTTAAACAAAAAATGTTGTTTGCTACTTTCCAAAATTCACAAAAAATATATTCTACAGACACTTACTACGTCTTGAATAATTGGAGCATGTATCGAAATCAGGGGCCAATGTTTTTGCCAATCTTTTTGAAAACAGAGGAGGGCAAAATCCTTTAAATTTAGGGGGGGGGCAAGATCCCTAAAGGGGAGGGCCACTTCACTAGGGATCTTGTTGGTGGGGTGGGGGGCAAATCCCTTGGGGCACTGGGTTAGCAGTGTTTACACAACAAAAACACTAACCCAGGTTAGTTTGTGACATTGATACAGGGCTTCATGTAGGCTGATTGGTTGAAACACACCCAAGTAATAACATTGAACATACACATCCTTGCTTAAATTTAAATGGTGGGCAAAAATTTGGGGGTACATGAAACAGCCTACAAAGTTCGGCATATTATTTTTGTGAACAATAAAAATTATTTTGAGCTCTGAAGCACCTGAAATTTTTGCAGCAGCTGTAATAAAACTGGTATCAGACAGATGAAGTTCTAGCTTAAGTTTTTTGACTTGCTGTCATGACAGTGTTAGTGACTTCTGATCAAACTCTCAACTCTCCTTTAGTTATTCCTATTATTTCTTTCCAACCTTTCGGAGAATTTACATTATTTTTCATTCAAAGTCCTTTATATTCAAAAATTATTCTATGAGACCATACTGAATATTAGCTGATAAATAACAGATGAGCACAGAGCGTGAATCTGTTATTACTAGCTAATATTGAGAAGGTTGAGTCAAATAATTGTTTTATTAAATACAGTTATATCAAATACACAACAAATTTTTTTTCACAGGCAATTATTTGTTTGAAAATAAATTGTGTCTAAAGAAGCCGCCAACTTAAATGTAGCTTACGTTTCTGTTGAAACAAATGTCACATGACAGCCTCACAACCATGCCTTTTCCATATATAGTCAATCAATTGAATATGAGCTTATAACTGGTAACCACCGAACCAATCAAATTGCTTGAAATCGAATAACCATTGGACTTACATTGTACATTCTTCAATTTTGAAACCTCCAACCAAATTGGTTTTCTTGAAATGTATGTGTAATCTTGACACTGCATCTTGCCTAAACCTAAAATTACTCAACTTTATACTTACTAAGGTTTTAAGAATTGTGTTCTCAAAATTTATACATCCAAAGGAAGTATTTTTTGTTCCAGATGAAAAAGGGGGCTAAAAAGATATACTACTATTAGAAGAACTACCAGATGCTTCCATTTTCAAAGAAATGGATATATTTGCTATTTTTGAGATGTTGAAGTTTCCTTTTTGTTTTGTTACAACTCCTGTAATTTTTACAATAAACAATCCATAAATATCACAAAATGTCAAACCAATACTTATGTCATAACATCAATGAGTGACAGACCATGCCCCACAAAGTTCTGTTCCTTTTCTCTTCAGTACCTGTCTTGCCCAAAGAAGCTATTTCCTTAAAAATGCCCAAGCATTTAGAAGTAAAGGGGGAAAATCGAAACAAATCTCTACTCTAGAATACAGCATGGGAATTATGAAACTATGAACCTACATCAATAAATCTAGAAAAAAAAATACAAATGTTCTGGATCTTTTAAGGTTTTTAATTCCACTATATGGAAATGAATCTCGTTTATCAATGCTTCTGGCAAAAACTTGCCAGATGTGCACTAGCGTGGGCAATCTTGAAATGCGATTCGTCTGAAAACAAAAACAATTCGTGAAATCCAAATGGTTTTAAATCGGCTCCATGGGGTGTCACTGAAGTCGAATAAGCAACGAAGCCAAAATATTTTGAATTTTTTTTTAACCCACTCGATCATCTCTTCAATTTTAACAGGTCAAAAAGTCATGACAAAGGGTGAATGCCAAACAAAAATTGATGCAGAGACACAAACTGCGAATTTTCATTCGTCTTGATCGTTCGCGAAATACACAAGGTCATGTTATTCGTGAAATTGACACCCAAAAATCTTTGACCAAATATACATTCCGTTTCGATCCTTGGTTTCGAGCTAAAAAATTGACTTTCATTGACTGCAGCAAGTAAGAAAAAATCCTATGAAGAAGTTATTTGAACTAGAACGAAATATAATTTTCCTTACCAAGATATTCCGATGTGTTTCAAAACAGGTCTTTGCTCAAGCGAATACATTGTAAATGAGCTATGAACTTTTCCGCTTTCAGCTCAGCGCACAGAACTGGTCGACCAGTTGGGCAGTTTCTACGAAAATGAAACGCCTGAATGAGCTCATATTTCTTCAGATAATATCTGAATATTTTACCAACTACCGACAAACTTATTCTACAATAAAATGCCAGTGAACTCGTCGTAGCGTATTCGAATATATCACGTGTAAAATCTGTTCAATGACAAACGCCGAGAGTGCTATCAGAATAAAATTCAAGAGAATTTTTTGCCCGATGATTTGTATAACGTTGCAGGATTTAATAGATCAGCTTATCAACAGTCAGATTTCGACAACCGAAGGACATTTCATTTCTCCACCCCTTTTCCGTCACAACTCGACCAAAATACGACATTTCAAGCCGTTTCGCCGATGCGAAATGAACAACTTCGAGGACCAACGACCACTGAATGACTTTGTTGGTAATCAAAATGTTCGACACATTTTTTAAAGAGAAATACACTTCACACTCGTTTTACCAAAGGAGCAATCAATAAGCCATGAGGTCTTTGAGGCTTAAATGGCAAACTTCCTTTGCATTTTTACTGGCTAATTTATAAGTACCACTACTACTAAAACGCTTGTTTGATTCATTCCCCAAAGCTCGTGAGAGCAGACACACAAAACTACGATCTTTGAAGAGATCGATCATTTTCAAATACAACCATAAAGTTATCGCCACAAGCTGAGACACAATTAAAACATTGCTTACCTGTAAGACCTGGATTTAGTAGTTCCACGAACGATTTTTGAGGCATTCTCCGAGGCCTTTTGCCCGATCATTTGCTTCCCTTGCTCAAAGTCCTTTGCAGCAATGTTGTTGGAATCTCCTCTGGAAGATCTCTGGGCTCTTCCGTTCCCTGGCCGATTAACATCCCCCATTGTAGTCTATGTTGTGTGTTGTAGAACCTCATTCCATTCCAGAATGATGGAAAAATCTTGGCTTTAACAGCCTTTAAACACAAAATCCAAGGTAAACATTGCTACCCCTTCCTTGCAGTTTAGCTCATGTGTTGATGATTGACATGACCGCGTGGGAAGCTGGGAAGTGTGGGGGCGTGAGGCGATCGCGCAAAATACACGCAACTTCTTGTTCAGCCTGTTCGTTTGGTTGGCCATTCTGACACAACGCAGACACTTGCAGTTCAAATACAAAATAAGAATTAATAATTTTTCACTTCATTTCATCTTTAATGCAAACTTTCATCACGTTCAGTAGCACTTGCATCGATTAACCAAACCAATGTCTTTTAAAAAAAGAACTAAGGCCCTCACGCGGGAAAATACGGGACAGAATCAGTCTTTGCCAAAGTGCTAAAGATTAAATACCCCAGTTTTTAAAACAAATTAACAGCAATCTTAAACTTGAACTCAGCTTCGGAACCATAAAAACTCACATGTGTACATGTAACTATTAACATATTTTGATAACAATTTTAGCCGAATTTTCCAAATTTTGCCGACAGAATCGACTAAACCCAGTTATTTCCTTAGATCTTGTCAAAGAATAGCGGCATTTGAAAACCAAGGGAATGTTCCGGAGCCAAGGTAAAGTGATTTTATGCGTGAGCCGCGTCAACTGACATATCGTAGTGATTATTAAAATTATACAGTATAAATCAAGCAGGCTGCGAGACACATAGCAATATGTGCAAAATGCATATATGATAAAACTGAGGAAGACACCAAACGAATAGAAAGCTGAGAAGAACAAAGAAAATGAAATATGAATAAACTATTTAAAAGGGGAACAGGGAATATATATTAATATATAGCACAAAAAGAGAATTTTTTCAAAGGTGTTTTGCTATTCATAACCTAACTCAATGTAACAAGAAATGTAAAGTAATTAACAAAATGTCTAGGTCGGAATTAAACAAAGAAACTGATTAATTACGAACAGAGATGACAGAACGCACATATATACTTTTATGGTGGGCATCAGCAAAAAATTATGAAATTGAAAACGAATTGTAGAATACATCCAGCACTGGTCAAAGCTGAAAGTGATGCCACAAAATTAAAAGACAGGTAATTAAATAAGGCGAAGGGGGGAGGGGGTGGGAGAGATGGTCGGTTACCACTGCGAGACAATTTTTTTACCACTGCGAGACAAGAGCGAGTGTATAAAATATATAATACTGACTGAAACAAAGAGCGTGATAACAAAACAACCATGAAACCTTAGCTTCTGCACGTTTTAATTTAGATAGTTTTAGTTCAAAACTTTAATAATATAAAATATAGGCAAAAACAAAACTGATTGATAATTGCTCATGCTATTTTATCAGATGGCCTACTACTCCCCGCGTTTTATATTTGAAACAAACAGAACAGTTTCTCGCGACATAAAAGTGTATGGTAAAAATGATTTTAAGTGTCTCCACTATGAAGGTTTGGATGGGGTTTTAAACTGACAGCTAAAATTCGCCCGAAATTTAATCGTTTAACCCTAGCCTATCTACCCCGGGAGGTTGGGGTTGAGTCAACCCTCCAAGGGGTTTTTTGGCCATAACTTCTACACGGTTTGAAGAATATTGATGAAACTTCATGACTTTTCCTAAAATTTTATGAGGAATCTTTTAACATGTAATTTACTAACACATGACGTGTGTTGTTGCCATAGTAACAGTGAAATGAAAGGGTGTTTTTAAAAATTTTGAGTATTAAGTTTTTTAATAATATTTCTAAACTCTTCAAAGGTAATTAAGCCTTAGATTCTACAAAAAATCCTCTGTAACCTTTTTGTTGAAAGTGGTGTATTGTGGGTAAATTAGTACTATTTTGTAAAAAATACCCTAAATACGTTTATTTTGTACATATAATCATCATACATTGCAATGAAGGACTCTAGACACTTGTTTTCCTGTAGACAAAAATTTAACTAAAAATATTGAAAAGCAACGGAGGTAGAGCTGGTTTTTGTTGTTGCCATGGGCAACGGCTACCTTAACATATATAATCTATGCAGGATACATTCTAAGTTAATCATTTTAGGTGTTTTTTAAATGTGACACAAGAAACTGTTTTTGTTTATTGTCCGACCATTTTGTCAAAGTTGTAAATAAAAATGAATTAAGTACAATGTTGTCATGGCAACTGTAGTATACTTATAAAATGATGACGTCACAGGTTATACAGGTCACGTGGTTAACTGGTCAGTTAGTTTATCCTAATATTTTACACATTAGTCGAATTTAAGTATTCTCATTGTCGTTTTGGTCGAATTTGAACAAAAAGCGCAATTGACAAGTGATTGGCCAGTCTATGAACTAAATGATGACGTCATTACTACGTCATTCCATAGTTATATTGTTGTTTAAACTATCACAAAGTGTCCTTTGTGCCTTTTTCTTTAAAATATATCCGAGTATGTCGGTTTCCCTTTGATTTCGTAGGCGAAAGCCTTTAATTGCTAAAAAAATTTTTAAAAAACAAATGTGGTGACGTCATTATGACGTCACATGCTTTAAAGGCAAAATGATACCACAGTTGTGTAGAGCTTACGCCACTTATTGATTGACCCAAGTTTAACATCTTTTGCATGAATAAAAAAGGTTAGGTGGAGGGGATGAATCAACCCACCCCCGGCCCCCCCAGGCTGCGAGACCTCCAAAAAGCCCAGGCTAGATAGGGTTAACTGATGTCAAGTCATTTATGCTGATAACTGATACTTTGGTTTTTAACTGATAGTAGACATTCGCAAATCTATCACAAAAACATTTACAACTTTGTTAAATTTAGATCAAGAGCTCGAAAAAATAAATTAAACAAAATAGAGAAACAGGGTAATGTGAGTTGTTATAGCTCTCAGATCCACCATTATTTTTTTTAATTTGTTAATTTTTTTATTCTTTTACAATAGAAGAAACATACTAAAAGCTGGTTTTCTACTTGGAAATCGAAGAGGAAAAAGTTGACAAATCAAAAAAGAAATTAAAACATATTTATTTTAACGCTTCTGTCCAAAAAAGCTACAAAACCAACAGCTGTGTCCAGATACAAAAGGCTCTATAATACTGAAAGATTAAAATTAGATTGGAAGAAAATTTTTTTGATTCCCTATAAAACAACATTGTATACTAAACTGCGTGAGTTTCAGTTTAAAATTTTTCAACAAAATTCTTTACACAAATGATTTATTATACAAAATAGGAACAGTTGAATCTTCCTGGTGTGATTTCTGTCAAAGTGACTTGGAAACCTATAGAGCACTTGTTATTTTACTGTGATTTTGTAAACCAATTCTGGAACGAAGTGTATGTTTTACTAAAAGCAAAGAACATTTTATCAAAATCTCTAAAAGTAGAAGAGGTTATATTTTCGGAATATGCGAGGACAAACCGAACGTTCTACTAGCGAATCTGATTATCTTAAATGGTAAATACTACATTTACTACTCAAAACTAAACAAATCGCCGCTATCATGTAAATCTTTTATTCAGAGAACTAAAACAATATATTATACAGAATCTATAATTGCAAAAGAAAATAAACAGTTAGTATATCACAACAAAAAATGGGAAAAGTTTATCCCCTTTGTAAAAGATGCTTAGCAAACGCTTAGAAGGTGAGCTAGCTTTCAATCAAACTGCAATTTTTTATCAACCGAAACGAGTTATGCCAATTTTTTTTGTTTGCATTATATTTTTATTTTTTTATATTTTTATTTATTATGATCCACCACTTATTATTAATACGGACTTTTCATTCCCGCGGTTCCTGGAAAACGCTTCGGCGCAGCCGCTTCATGAAGACTGGGGCAATTTCGCGCACCCCACTATGCACCATTCCAGATTCTGTAGCTGTGTCAGTCAAAGATGTGAAACATTTTTGATACGCATTATCTGGCATGTCTTTTTTGCCGGCCTGTTTTTGCTAGATTTAATAGTACTGGTATACTACAATGAAATTGCAGATAGATTGTGGGCTAACGTATGTGTTTACAACACATTTCTGAAGCTGAGGATGGCTTTGTGTGCCCTAAGTGAAGACCATCCTCAGTTTTTCACACACAAGACGAGGAATCCGCATTAGAGCGACTGCAAAGTCGCCTTTGTATTGAAGAAAATGAGCAAAAAACGGTACAAGATCTAAGAAAACTGACTCAGTGACCATCCTCTTGGCAAACCGTCATCAATCAGCGCCATTGGCAAGTACATTTTGTTCTATGCTGACGAAAGCTCCCAAGATTTTTTTGCAAGTGACGCTTGAATACGATAGTTTAACAGTCCATGGAAACGTTACAAAGGTTACATCTTAGCCTGAGTGCTAAGCACATCTCAAACGTTGAGTCAGTCAATAACAGTTATTAGAGAACTTGCTTCAAGTTACGCGGAACATCGGGTGGCTTGTTTCGATATTCCCTTAAAACAGGTGAAGTTCTGTCAGCTTTGAGCAACTCCGCAAACACTCCTTCAGAATTTAGAAAGATTTCATCAGATGGCACAAACATTGTAATTAGCGACCTACAGGGTTGCCATTATTAACTGGATGTGAAATTCAAGGACTTTTCCAGGACTTTTCAGGACTTTTTCAAGCAAAATGAAGGACCTTCCTTACAAAAAAAGTTTTGTCATTCTGTATATTAGTTTAACAATGAGCTTTAAAGACCTTCTTCTGGGGAAAAATTAAGCCCCTGTTTTGGTTTTCATGCATTGTTACATCAAAAGTTTATGTCTGGTTATGACAAACTATTCATTTCGATTATTTATTGCAGTTAAAGGTGAAAAAGTTTGCTTATTCCAGGATTTTCCAGGACCGCAACCTGAATTCAAGGACCTTCCAGGGCCTGGAAATTCCTTTTGCCAATTCTAGGACTTTCAAGGATTTTCAAGGACCGTTGCAACCCTGGACCTAAAAGCAAAACAAACGAAGATGTATGATTGTGGTCTAGATCAAGGTCTCGTGTGGTTCGGACGGGGGGAAAGAGTGGATGGGACACAGAACGCCTGTTCACTTAGGCAAGTGAAAAGGGTAAGTTCCGGTAGGGAAAGGTCCTGTTTGCCACAGATGTAGCTGCAAGTACAGTGAAGCTTCCAACTATTCCTGCTGGCTCCGTATAGTTTCTGAAACTCTCGGCTCTTATTGTGACAGCTTTGGGATTCAATGCCGTGGTGAAGATAGCGAAAGGTGCAGCCTGGAGAAGGAGAAGACAAATTGAATGCTGCTGCCATCAGCAACTGTTGGCAAAGTGAAACAACGGTATAACTGGATGGCACTCAAGGAACCGTGTCCCATAAAACAAAAATTTTGCTGCAGCTGCTTTTTAAGGAGGTGGATCGTTTAACTGACAATCAACAAACGACACTTAAACCAGGTTACGAGGAGTTTGTAGATCTAACCAATTTGTTGACAACTGGCATCGTTTATCAGCACGAGTCCTTCAGTTCTTGAAGCAAAGTTTGTAGAATGAGACTATGATTGAAGTACGCGCACATTTTGGAATGATTGTGCAGGAATCGATGAAAAGAACAAAGAAATGGTCCGCGAAGTAATACACCCGTGATCTGGCCAGACAAAACCGTGTGCCTCGCGGTTCTTAAGTTTCCGCTAACGACACCTTTACCCAGTGTCTTGACTCCGAACAAGAAGGAGTCAGCCCAGAAGCAGTGAAGATACATCATCCAGGACGGCAGAGAACAGTCAGAACAACAACAATTTTTTTATTCTTGTGTCTAGAAATAATATGAACTTTTTTTGTACAATTTAGTGTATTATAATGAAATATACAGACACTAGCAAACAACTAAAAATTTAAAAATGAGGTAGGACCATTGCATGAAGAATAATTTAACTCTTGATGACGAAAACATACAAGAACAAAACTTTACACAAAAACAAAAACAAAATAATAATAAAACTGGTAATAATGATAACTAACAAAAAATAATAAATAACAATAACAGAAAAATAATAACAACTGAAACACAATAAGAAATACACAAAACACGCGAAAAACGGAAGAGGACAATTTTCAAGCAGTAAGCGAAAAGAAAATTCGAGAGTGCTTGAATTTGCCGCCATCTTTTCATGGACCGCTGAAGTGGAACTACCAAGGACAAGGCGGATGCTTTGCCTCCAGCCGTGTATACCACTATCAACGAGCTATAAACACAAGCTCTTGTCGACTTTCCGACGGACTTCTCTAACGCTCCCCCTACACATGACTTAGTTGAGACCAAGCAGTTTCCATCAGCAGAGAATGAGCAATTATAGGACCTATAATATCAGGGCAGCCTCCCATGAGTATTAATTTTGTAGAAGAACCAATTGTTACAAAGTCTAAACGGATGTATACGAAATCGACAATTCCGACGAGAAAGACAACGTTCAGTTTGAGCTTCAACGGAGGGCGCACCACAATACCGGTAGAGTTATCAGAGCAGTCGTGAAGTTAATCAACGCATGGAGTTTGTCATTCATCGATCATTCATCTTGTCGCCCATCCAAGCAAGTGGCCTTAACGAAACCAAATACATACTAGCTGATCAGTAAACGCCAGTGGAAAGTAACAAATTGTTTTAAGCTTTGCAGTTTATCTTTGAATACTCTAATTTGTGACATTATAGAACGGTATGCAATAATGTCGATTTTTACAACATGTCATGTAAGCTTGGCTCCATTAGGAGCACTGACCAAAGTACATGCACGAATTCGTTTGTAAGTTAGCTGATAATCGTGAAACTCAACTGATAACTGAGATTTGGCCAATTTTTTAGCTGATAACTAATATTTAGGCGAAAGTTTAGCTGATAACTGATATTCAGGAACCCCCGTCCGCGGACCCTTCACTATCATTTTCAACGCAACGAAAGCTATTCGGTGTAGTGTTTCTTTCCTTTTCCGATTCCAACGTTTCTTCTTCGTTTGTTGCAACTGAAAAAGAACCCCTTGGCGACTGAACCAGTTTAAACTTTTCTTTAGGGTAAATACATGTGAATATTCTTCCAAAAGACATTACTAAACCGATATACTCCCTATTTGTCATTTTTCAGTCAATTTCCTTTCAATTCCTTGCTCGAAACATCCTTTAACTGCATATGGAGAGCAGCATTTTTACGGAACCATCGAAAAACATCCAGAGCAAAACTTTACCTGACCTCCCCTCCCTATTTCCAGAAATAGGAGTTTTGGCCATCCCTTTCGGAATTTCTGGATCCGCCCCTTCTGATTGCATTTACCAGGCTTCCTTGTTCTGACGTAAAGTGTTATGCATTGCATTTATGATTACTTTGATTTTTACAGAATGACTGCTAAAACTGGCAAGTTTAAATTTTTGGCAATACCCTAAGTACTTATGTCTGAGTTATGAAGAAATTATTTCACTTGAAATTGTGTCTGTGAGAAAACACTTTCGGTCTTAGGACTGAAACTTGCACAATATATGCCTGCTGGAATATTTCACGCTATTTTTTATAAGAACAAATTTATAATTAAAAACAACGAGGCTCAAATTTGACCAAAAATAGGAGCAACGTAAGAACAATTCAGGTTGGGATTTGGAAGTTTACTTTTTTTATATAACTCTTTATTTTCCTCTAACTCAAATGTATCGAGCATTGAAATACCCAAAACGTTGAGATCGATCGAGTTTCTATTGCAATTTATTCGGTTTGATGGTCACAAGTTACGTTTATTTGAATATTGAGTTATTTCTTACTGTTTAGTGTTGTTGTTCTTACGAATACTTTTAAAAACAAGAACAGCTTAAGAACAATTGAGGCAGAATTTTCCTAAAAGATTAAGAATGTTGGAGCTCGGCCAAAATCAGTTACCGTTACTTGTAGTGTAAAACCAACCTCATTCAAATAAAGTGACTCGCATGGGTTTTCTTTCAGGAGCAGAAAAGGTTGCCACTTTTTCTAAAACAAGCCCAATTTTTGTAAGTCAATAATCAAAAGCTATTCTCTTAAAGGATTCCCTCTACATTTTCCACAACCTAACATGTGATCACCTGTTTCAGTATGTTTAGCTGTTTTTCTTTTTTGAACATACCAAACTTTTCTTTTCTTGAATGAGACCACTAAAAAGTCAAAGAATTAGTCCTGTTTACATAGCAGAAACTAACTCGGGTTCAAACTAATTCGCAACACTTGAATTCTAAACTTATCCGGGTCGAACCCGGGTTAGAGCAATAGAGGGATTTTTACAACAAAAACTAATCCGACTCGAATCCGGGCTCGCAGTACCCTGGAGACCAGCGGTATACTCGCTGTTCTGATCGAAGTATTCACTTGAATAGGGGCCGGCGAAGCCGGCAAACGAGCGAAAAGAGCAACAAACTTTCACATGTCATTGCCTTTTCATACTTTTGTATGTGTTTTTTAAGAAAATAAGTTCAGGTAGAGCGTTGTCTTAGTTGGTAATTGATTAGAATTTCACGCTTCCACATGATTTCAGAACAAAACTTCAACTCAGTTTAACAATCAATCAATATTAGTATTAATACTTTGTAAGTAAACTCTACATTTATTCTACGATGACATGACGGGTATTTTGATTTTCTCAATCTCGTGTCTCGAGTAAAACGCAAGAGATGATATGTTTTCCGTGGCAGTTGCCAGATCAACGCAAACGCTGCTCGTTGGCCGATTTGTGGAGAGTTTGTTAGCTCGAGAGTCGCGAGCTTCGCTCGCTGGTAGATTTACGAGCTTTTTCCGCGTACTCAGACGTGAACTGATATGAATAACTTGCTTTCTTACTTTATTCTTTAACCTTGGGGCAGGCCCGGCGGAACCGGTCCGGTTGGTCCGGCCATGGCCGGACCAACTTTTGAACTTGGTCGTATTTTTATCACGA
>JAOBRG010358095.1:0-12825 GCA_027574985.1 Umimayanthus nakama
AGGAACAATTTTGAAGCAAGAGTCGAGATCTTCTGTGCAAAATAGGATGCGAGCTCCTCTTGTCGCCCGCAATTAATTGTAGATTTTGTAGTATAACGAGGTTATTTTCGTCTGCTGTGCGCAGGCTACAGTTAATTTGCTTTATAAACAATCTTGTGCAAAAGACTTTTAAAACTTGCAAGTTTCGCTACGTTTGGTTTTAAAACGTTTTAAATTCTCATGCGAATAAAAGTTTGAAAACTAAATTTTACTTTCCAACACATGTTTGGTGAAAACAAACTTTGCCAAATTTCAGTTTGCAGTTCATATCCCGAGTTGGCCATGGAAAATTCCACTGTCAGTTCATGAGCTGGGTTATGTTTAAGCGTGGATTTTGCTCCTTTTGTATATAAAAGTTACGGCTGTGGGCAGAGTAAAAAATTTGTTAGTTGCTACTTATTTCAAGTTTGGTCCTAAAAAGTGTTGATATTGTTTTCAACTTATTTATCTTAAAGCTGCAGGAATCAAACCGAGATCATGCAGATAAAGTTCAACCTGCATATTCTTTTGCTTTTGTTTGTCGGTATATTGGAAAGACTCAAAAACATAGCAAGAATATGAAGCATACACAATTCAAAAGCTAACAACGTCCGAAAATGACAAAAGCAAGGTAAAGCGGGATTCGTGAATAACAAATAAAACGATTCCTTATTATAAAAAAGATTACGTTGTTTTAGGACTTGTGACATAGAGCAGAATCGCACAAAGGACCAAGTGTAAATCAAGTGAGGGAGTAGTATCAAAAATAGAATTGAACTAAGGTTACTCAGTTCACTTCGAAACTGAAGGAAAAGGCCAGAATAAGATAGTAATTAACTATATGAATAGATCAGAAGTAAAGCTTTAAAACAGCGAAAAAAAGTTGTAACACCTAATTTGCAGAACGAGATGAAGTTGGACGTGTGAACGTACATACAAAAACTGTTGTTGACTGAAATTGTTTTAACTGAAAGATTAATCAAAATGATTTAAAAAAAACATAACTTGAGAACCAGTATGTGTTTGACTGTCTTATAATTTCAATACAAATTTGGTAACTATATAATTGCCAAGCTCTGTTGGTTGTGCATACGAGTCTCACCACGAATCGTAGAAACAAGCACAGTCACAGGTCGCTGTCGATATAACCTGCACAGCAGGCGCTTCACTCTTGCCGTCTAGAAAAAAAGTCAGGTTAGCACCAGCTGGGCTAGTTGGATAGTTTGTTGACTTTCCCACAAACACTCATTGCATCGAAGTGAAATGAAAAAGGCGCGTGCTAAGTTAGATATAATCATCTCATACCCAACAAATAAATGTACACGCTTTATTTTACAAGAACAATTTTTTAAGAACAACGAGGCTCAAATTTGACCCAAACTTAAGAACAACGTGAGAACAATCCAGGCTGGGATTTGGAATCATAAATACAAAAATTACTTTTCTTAATAAAATTCTTTTGTTTTCCCTTTAACTCGACTGTATCAGGCGTTGAAATACTCCAAGTTTTCAGATCGATCAAATTTATTCGGCTTGATGATCACAAGTTAGGCATTTTTGAAATGTTTAAGGAGTTGTTTCTTACTGCTGTTGTTCCTATGAGTACTTTTAAAAATAAGACCAGCTAAGGAACAATTGAGGCTGAAATTTCCTATAAAACTAAGAACATTGAAGCTCGGCTAAAATCTACTGGTTCTTATAAAAACGTGAATATGGTTGGCGAAATTAATTGTTTTATTAGGTACCAAGCCTGGACATATTTCTTTTGTTTTGAACTTTTTGTGTAAACGGAAGAAAACTGGAGGTGTATTTGAAAGTTTACTTCCGGTTTTAAAAAGCACTTATTTAGTTTTGGAAACAATTGTTCTAGAGATAAGAGCTGTTTTTTGTCTGTTGTGGAAACAATATAGCCTTTAAGCCTTAGTTCGACAACATTTCAGCAACTTTTGGAATTTTGAGCAGCTTTTTGTGCTGCAAGCAACCTTGGCAACTTTTGCCTACCATAGCTCACGTTTTGAACTACAAAACAGTTTTATAACAGAGGTGCCAAACATACAATTTAACTCTTTCTTTCAAGTTTTGTAGTTGATTAAACTTGCCGCCATTTTGTTGTTTAGTTATAGTAGTGACCAGCCGATTTTAGGAAAGCGAGATCTGTAATAAAGAAACCGACGTAAACAACCCATTGGAGGTGAAGCAGGTCTAAGTTTCCTTAACAACTCGTTTAATTTTGGTTGTGGTTATATTAACGGCTCGTTTCAGTTGGCGAGCAACGCTCAGTTCAAAACTTGGGAGATACATAAGGTTTTTGCCAATTTTTGAGTATTTCATTGGGCATCTTTTCCGTGGACAGGGACGTTAAGCCGTTGGTCTTGTCTCTCGACGTTCTATCGGGGGACTTAAAAGAACCCACACATTTGTCGATAAGAGTAGGCTAATGCCGGTGTTGTAGACTGTCACCTCCTCTACAAAGGGCCTTCTGTAATTGGAGAAACCTGTAGCAGTGTCCCTCTCCCATCAGGGAAAAAGCGTGTAAATAAAGAAATGAATTATTTTCGGCTGAGCCTGGGTTGTTCTTAATTTTTTGGCGATGTAAGACTCGAATTGTTTTAACTTGTTCTCGTTGCCAGATGATTCCAAACAGTGCGCTGGTTGACCGGAACAATAAAAAAGCGCTAACAAATACGTATTTGCTTTGATTTTACCCGGCACCGTGAAGAAAAACATGAAACGGTAAAGACGGTGTCCGCCGGAACTTCACGAACTTATTTATCACTCTTCCAGCGCCCAATGACCCGATCAATTCTAACAAGAGATGTTCACAGGTCTCATTCTGTGTACAAGAACAAAATTTCCGCCTGGTGATTGTTCTCAACTGTTCTTAATTTTTGGGCAAATCTCAGCCTGGGTGTTCTTGTAAAGTTTGTTCTTATAAAAAAGGGGAAAACTGCATAGTAATCTTTGCAATTAAATTAACTTGTTCTTTATAAATAAGCAAGTAAGTGCTATATTTGATATTTGTAAAGTTGATATCAGAAAACTGAAAAAACAGTAGCCGTGGCAGGAATGTTTCAAATCTGTTTGATGATTCTCACCCCTTGCTGACTGTCGTAGAGCAGTTGAGTGACGGTCTGCTAAGGAAGCTGATTTTTGTCATCTTACAAATTCAACGGTATTTTCCAGGTTGTTCTTAACGGGCCACACCCACTACTGCTTGATCCTTGTGTCAAGTGGGTTGTCAAGTCGGCATCTTTAACAAAGTTTTATACAAGGGCCATCAGTCCCTTCCAGTTTGTTCTTGCATTAATGTGTGACACCTTAGTCAAGTAGGTTGGCGACGCGAAATCCACATACTTATTCGGATCGTCCCAATCGCCCGGAAGTTCAAGCAACCGGGAAGACCATATGGAAATGCTATAAAAATATTAGGGAATATTTAACAATCGCGATCGTCCCGATAGCCAGCACTTCTATCCAGACAATCGACAGGGCCGGGACAATCCATAATTGTTCAGCAACTCACTGTGTATGTGTTTCATAAAGGTGACAACGTTTGAAAAGCCACCAGAGATCAACACTTGCCTTTTTCATGGAAGAGATATAAAAGTATGAATGCTGAATAAAAGTTCTCCAATAAAAAAGTCTATGCCGCTCAAGTGTCAGAAGAAGTTGTTGGTTAACGCTTCGTAAACGCAGAGGAAAGAATTAACATTGGTGCTTTTTAAAGAACAAATATTATGAGGTCCGTTTCAGTCAAGACACGCTGTTTGTTCCTCGTGAGTTTAGCAATCTGAGTTAAAATATCTGGTTGTTTTTGTAATAGCAATGTAAAAGGAAAAACTACTTCGAACCACCTAAAGCCGTTTGATTGTTTGCTTCAAGTCAAATCCCATTCAAGAAATCGACGAAGTTCAGTCTTCGAAAGGTTGTCGGAGTGACTTGAACAATCAACAAAAGATAGAATATGGACAATCGCGAACGATAAAAAAAAACTTGTCGTGGAAGCCAATCTACTGAGGGGGTTTGAACCAGAATTTATGGAATAAAGCGTTAGCCTTGGACAAGTTTACACTAGAAAATTAGTTTTCAAAAAACGTTTTACTGCAATGAAGAGTAAACTGTAGATGGGTTTGATAAACAAGTGCATAATGATAAAGTTGATAAGGTACGTATTTCGCCTGGGAGCTCGGAGAGGTTTGACCTACATCCTGACGTTACGAGCTTTACATACGGCCCATGCAAACGGATGCAACATTGTTGGCAAACAACACGCAATGATAATGTTTGGCCCAACATGTTGCGTCCGTTTGCGTGGAACCACAAAAATGTTGGCACTTCTTGCGTATAGTTTGAAACCGGTCATTCTTTTTAGGTCCATGCAAACAGACGCAAAAATGTTGACCAAAACCCCAACAACACGCAGCAACATTGTGAATTGTTGCGTCTGTTTGCATGGGCCTTTGGCCTTTCCTCATAGCAGACTGAGGGGTTGATGGAAATTAGTGCTTAAATAGTATCATTTTTCTGAAAAAAATCTGCCAGAAAGATTTTTTCAAACTTTGTCGATACTTTGCGTACCATGAGGGAATCAAAAACTAAGATAATAATAAAAAATATGGTGCCCGACCTCGTTTGAGAGCTATAGCTTTTCAAACGTTCCATCCTTAATGCCACATATCAGCTGTTTGGACCTTGTTTCAAGATAATAGATATGTCTACTTATTTAAAAAAAAGCCGAGTAATTAAATAAGTAGCTTTGAGTGTATCCCAAGTTTTCAAAGCAAATTTACGTTCAACCTTGGACTTTCAAGCAGGAAATGAAACAGAAACGTTCACAAAAAGGGATGTATTTGTGTTAATGAAAAACGTTTTCAATTACTTTTCAAGTTTCGGTTGATAGATTTTTTTTGTCTTTCCAAGTATTTGAACTGAACCAATAAACTACCAATGGCATATGCGAAAAAAAAATAGGGGGTCACCTAACTTGTTTAGGTGCAAAATATCGCTAAAATGGACGTTTTTGGTCATTTTCCGGGTGAGACTGGGGCGAGTATTACAAAATTTGGATTAAATCGAACAATTTTCAATCTTTCCAATTAATTTTGCCTAAAGTCAGTTTAACTGTATAATATTTGTCAAGGAACAGTGAAATTTCTCAAAAATTGTAATTTTATCCTTGTGCGCAGAACAGAAGAGCTGCGCACTGCAAAACAGGCCGGGAATGACCGTAAACAAATCGGAAAAATAGATCGTTGTCCACTTAGCATAGTTTGAAACACGTCAGCTATACACCAAACCTGAATTGAGAAAACTTTGCCATATCAACCCTTGTTGATTCAAAACCAATATTCCATTATTAAACAAGTAAAGTTGCGATTGTTCCTTTGGGAACTACACTATTCACTAACCAGTATGTGAGTTTCTAGATCAAAGAGACAACTGACCAGTAGCCGCTTTCATAAACAAACGACCTGGAGATTATAAATAAATGCGGAAAAACGGAAAATCAGACTCGGACTGGATCATCCTTTTGTTGTGCTGAAATAATTGATTTTTGGCTTCTTTAATTCAACTTTAAAAAACATTACTTTAACAACTAAAGATTTTATTTTAAGTATAATGTATTCTTATATTTAAATTGCTACATAAAACTGTATAATCTGAACACTCTGTATTTCAATTATTTCTAAAAGGCTTATAAAGTACTACATGTAATAGCAATCGCACAAGGCTTTGAGCCTCAACTTGAAATCGTACCTCAACCACGCTCATGACCAGACCCGTGCATATTTTCTCAGCGCTGTAGAGGTAAAATCGAGGAATAAAGCGCAATAGACCCAATAACATAACGACGACAAGCTCATGATATTAAGCAAATTGTTGTAAAATCACACATTTTCAGCTCGGATCGAGTGCGTTTAATTTTGATGCTTTACAAAAATTCAGTTCAGATGCAATGCTTTTATCTTTGTACGAAATAGCTCTGAAATCGCTCACAAAAGATATGTATAGCAAAGATCACAATTGAACGACCCCCAAATCAGTATTAATTGTATAGACCCGGTCTTGAATTTTGGTGACCCCAGATAACGTGAGATCGTGAGATAAACTACAACTGCCGAGCTCTTTACTTTTGAAGGTTTATTTCCTGAAGATGTCAGTCAGTAATTAGGGAAAACTTGGCCTGCTGTCTGCACGAAAACAGAGTTAATTAAAGGCATAGAAGCTCACAGCAAAAGTAAACTATGTAGTTACAATATTGACCTAAAGGCCAAAGATTCAGAAAGAACATTTGATAGAGCGGTGAACAAACATGTCGGCTGCGCGCAAGAATGATGAGATATATGTAAATAGTTCACCTCAATCTTCTATTGGCCATTTGGGCAAGTATATGAGAAAGCCATAAAAATTTGTTGTATACTTGAATAGAACTAGAGTCTATCTATACACACTCTCTCATACAAATAATGACATATTTAAACAAGTGCAGTCGATCAACATGATTTTTTTCGCTGTTTTCCAACGAAAAACGGTACGTTTGTGAAGAGTTGCGTTGCTCACATATTTCTAAGATCTTTTTCAGTAACCATAGTGCACTCAGTTTCCTTGATACGAAAATAAGTGGAATTCAGCACATGCATTTCCTGCCTTGTAAGAAAGCAGGGTTTTTAAAACAGAGAAATTGTTTTTTGGTTTTGTAAGAAACAAGCACAACTTGTACAATGAAATTTTAGTGGTGTAGGTGGGTATTCGTTACGTCATTGCTTCATGGTTTTGGTATTTGGGTTTTCATTTACCTGTTTTAGCTTTTCTTTTGCTTTCCTTTCAACTACTTGCAAATTGAAAGATTATGTTAAGTGTATGACACAAATGGCAGAGTTGGAGTTCTAGTTGTCGTTCGTTTTAAAAAAGTAGGTGTCAGTAAAATCATTGTAGGTTATAAGAAGTAATTGTAGCTTTGTTCTTGTATTGATCAGTGTATCTCTGCGTGTGTATGTCGAACTCTGTAGCATCCTATTTGTATATAACTGGCTATCAAAAGATTAAAGCTTTTCATTTCCTCAATAAGATTACAAGCCACAGATACATCTCGGCTAAACAGCTTATCTCCATTTGTTTATGAGTCTGACTAATCCAAGGAAATTGAAAATCCTTACCCAAGGCCAAGGCCGAAGTACACTTTTTTTCTATTTTTATTTATTTTTTGTTTTAAATGAAATCATGTCACTTCCTCAGTAATAAACGCCATGTCAGTAACTGATCACTATTCAGGCGTACTGCTGACTGGCAGACAAACAATTCCAACGATCGATTCGAAATTCTTTCCCGGAGGGGTTGATGCCAATACAGCCTACAGGTGTTCTTTGGACGGTCATTGGCTTTGCACTTGGTGACTGAAGATTTTAAAAGAATATGTACAAAGTCATGGCACTTAAAAACCCATACAGTTGTGAGCTTTGTGTTGCAAAACTGTTTCCCATATGGTTATCAGTGAGATGACTTGTACTGAATAAAACGGAAAACGGTGTACAATGCTGTTTTTGACCTCAGTGTTAAACTCTGTTGCACGGTTCTCGTATTTTAAAAAACACTTGCGTGATGCTTGTATATGAGAATAAAATATTTCCCTCATGCGACAACTGCGCAAGAGCCGATTGGCTTCAGTTGGCAAATTGTCACTAGGCTAACGCTGCAACAAAAATAAAAGCTATTAGGGGACGACTGATGGCAAAATAAAATCGTCATGATATCGGAAGCCTGTAAAAGTTTTTAGTTTCTTGGTCAAAAGCTTCAACGTGTTTCGAGCCGCTGAAGTAATACTTTGTTAATATTGATCGTGTTGGTGAAAACCTTTTGCTGTCTGTATATTTCTTAACTTCTGCCCTAGGCTACAAAGTAATTGTCCGCATTAAAAGCACAGGCATATTTAAATAAAGTGTATATCTACCTTTATTCTCTCTGACGTGCAAATGTATTTGTTTTGTACTGTCTGGCAGAGAGAAAAGACTCTCCGTTCATCATTACTCATCTACTGTACTTTTTTGCACAGTCTCCGGTCAGGGCTACGAATATGACTAACATGATACTTGAAATCATATTCGCGGGAAATCTAACAGCTGGAACACCTGATCGCCTTTGGTTGTTGACTGAAGTTTTATTGAGCGCAGTTTGAGCTGGTGAACTTTGGCCAAACTGAATGCGACAAAGCATTCGGTTTTGCTTATGAAGGCTCAAATTAGCGACAACATTTTGTAAATTCTTGTTTATCTACTTGAACAACGCGAGTAAGTGACGGATTGAGAAACAGGTTTCTTTTCAGTGCGCGTACAGGTTTTGCGCGAAGCTGTGCCAATACTGTCCTCTGTTGTGTGATAAAACAAAGTCTTTTAAAGCCTTACGATATCTGTTTTACTCTTAGCTTTTATATTACCGGGAGCTAACAAGCCTGAGCAAATTGGAGAGAGAAAACGACTGGTATGTATTGTATATTTAAACACAGCTTTCCTCCTAATTTTCCTTGTTTTTTGTTAGTTTGCAAATCGTAGGCTTGCAATATCATATAACAATACTGTATGTTCTATTAAATTTAGATATAGTATCTTATCACCCTCGTTATAGAAAGAGATCACTCGTGTTTAGGGCCGTGACTGTCAAATTACTGAAAAACAATCTAAATCGATACAGTTGTGAGTCTTTTGTCACATTTTATCCATTTTTGAGATAAGCGGGTTTTGTCAGCTCAATTTCGTTAGAATTCGTGTCTGGCCTAATTAATTTGCAAACACGTTCTCAAGTCAAACTTGGGTCAAAACTTTATGTGTCAACTTGAATTGTATAGAAGGCAACAAACTTTCTCAAAGTTATGCGAAGAGTAAAAGAAATATTTTGTGTACAAAGATTCCCGCCCGGCCGTGAAAATAATGTGAAGGTTTGTGAAAGCATCAACAATAAACAACAACAGTAAATTTTTAGGAATCTTTATGATAATCTTGAAGGGTAGAAATAAGCGGTAAAGCAGGAAATTGGTAAGTGTTAAATCTTGAAACAAACTTAAAAATCTTAAATATTTTTATTTATAACGATAAGTGTATTTCAAAATGTATGTGAATGTGATCATTTTCAGTGTCAATCCAGAAACAAGTGTAAAAAATTGAGAAATGAACCAAGCTGGCCCGCCGAGTGGGGTTTTCCCTCCAGTATTCTTGGTTTGCACTCAATCTCCAAGGATTCAAATGACAAAGGGTACGGCGGCCATGTTGGTGGACACAACAAAAGAATGTAATTACAGCTCTATTGTTATTGTACACCAACGTGGCGGCTGTGACGTCACGTGCAGACCAAGAATTTGTTTCTCTTAATCCTATCGACTGCATCCGTTTGCATGTCAGCTCTCTGGTAATGATCATACTGTAAGAAGCTACAGTACAAGTTGGGTTTTTAACTGAGCAACTGATGACCAATGCAAGTTTTCACTAACTGAGCTGTGAACACAAATTTTAATTTGTTATCAACACGAACTTACCGCCTGTCTTTCTGAGCTGATATCGCAACATCCCCATTCCTCCCAATTGTCCCCAAGGTCACGTGGTGTTACGTCACTTCCAAAATGGTCTATTTTGTCGTTGGCCCGCGTAGGCCCTGGGTGAGAGGAGAATGCCTTATCGGATGCGCACTAATTACGAGCAATCTGTTAGATTGTCTTTCGCATCGTTCTCGAATTCATAGACCACGTTTTACCGTATCAGCAGTTTTCAAGACAGCAAGTGCAGAATAAAAGAACTCTTGGGTCGAGAATATTGTGTAGCTATAATAGTAACGAAAAGCGTTTTGCTGAGGGGCGTGACGTGATCATATACGGTAGCTCCGGACATGTAGTCATTATCACCAAGCCATTTGGGTATTCTATTGGCTTCTTTTCCGTATTAAAGATCTTTAAGTTTATCAAAACTTAAGACGATTGATCAAGATTGTATTCGACGCTTTTCCGGTGATTATATCCGAGCGCTCGTGAAATGCCGCTCGAAATAAATATTACTTTACAACAATTGCAAACGTAGACAAATCTGATCTCTAACCGAAGAGAGATGATGAAAAAAGTTATCTCTTCAGAACAGTCTAAAGGGCACAATCCTGCCAACAAATACATCGTGCAGCTTTTAAGACAATAAGTAAGAGTCTGCACGCCAAACTGCCTCAATAATTAATTATTAAAGATCTGTAGGTACAACTTTATGCAAACCGTTGTTCAGTTTATCACAACAGGTCTTTTCAGCATGTCTCTTGGCTATTGTCAAGTCGTAAGTATCTCTAATGGATTTTTCAAAATTGTGACATTAATTGTTTCTCTGTTTCTCAGGGTTTATTTATAACAACCACGAAGAAGACAGAAAGCAACTTTAGTGAAACAAATCGGGTATGTATTTTTCATTTATCAAAACAGGTTTTTAAAAAGTGCTAACTTTAAGTTTGATAATTATTTTTGCTGAAGAAAATTTTTCAAATGCTTTTAGATTCTGTTTATCTGCCATCAATGTTTCTTTGTGGAAAATTCGGTCCAGCTGATTTGATAATGTTTATAACATCTTAAGTAACATTCAAGAATAGCTGGTGTATAGTTAAAAGATGTATTAAGTGTTAGCAGTGCATGGGAAACAAACAAACTCTTACAAGGATGTGCCGTAATGAAACAACTTTATCGATGCGCACGAGTTGTACTTTCCTAAATTAAACTTTGAGGTTACTTACAGCTTGCTCAAAGTCCATAATAAAATTTTCGTACTTTTTAAATTCATTAAACAGACTTCATTTTTCTTATCTATCTAATTTGTCCCATGGTCCTAACTTGTGTTTTCCGTTGTTGAATTTATTTTTTAATCGTTTGACGTCAGTTTTGAAGTAGCTCAATAAACGATTTCCGCTGCATTTTACTAATTGAATTCACACAAGCCGCTAAAAGTGTATCCAATTAATCTCTTGCCAATTGATTGTTTCTCGCTCGTAAACATGTGTCAATTCACTTTACGCACCTCTTTGCTTATAACATTATATATTGACTTCATTTTCTTTAACAAATTCATTTTCAAAAAGATTTGTTTCAAAACACGATGAAAATTTAAATGAGAGGGACATCCTTTGATATTTCTTCTTCGCTAAAGTAACAGGGGAAACTTTGTGTTTCTTCTCGAGCAGGCGTGCTGTTTTCTTGTGTACACGAGTGCTAGGCCTAGGGAATATAAATGATATCATGCGAACCCCACGTTAAACTAAATATGTAGTTTTAATATTAAATATTTATACCATGCACGTGAGGACTATACGTTTTACTTTTTATAGCCTTTTGGAAAAAAATATGATTTTAGAACAGTTATACTCAAAAAACCTTACAAGAGCCCCAGAACATCCTTTGAAAAGCACTTCTTCCTTTTATTCACTCTTAAAGGGTATGACTTTAGCTTTATGATGTAGATTGCTATAAAAGCAACAGCAGGTCGTTCGTAATTCAGTAATATAATAGCGTCCTCCAATTAGCATTTCAAATGAGAAATGACAATCAACAGCTTTTTCATTTTTACCACTGAAAGCACTCACACAATCAGTGGAGAAGGACGTACTTGTCAAGCCATCAAGTGAAGTTACAAAAGTATACACAAAATATACCGTTTTATATTTCCCTCGTAAAGGTCACTTATTGCTGGGAATTTTCAACCACTTATTTAAAAGTGATAGCACAATTCTGCGTTTAAACCTGGACCAACCACGTCATACTGCTTCTAAAAAGGGCCTATAACTTAAAACGGACAAAAACAAATTGTCTTTGCAGATTGTTGTCGAGTTTACCACGTGTAAGTGTCACCGCATTAAAACGGAAGAATCCTGGAAAGGCAAGGTCAGTCTTTAATATCATTGATCGTGGATTTTTGCTAATAACTAACACTTTAAAACGCCTTGAGAGAACTCTGAACAGTATTCATTTACAATTTGGACAAAAATGTATCAGCTTATTCATCAAAATATTTACTAAAGTATTAATCAGAACTTTAGTTTTGCCATAAAAGCATCTTTTCATGAAAATCAATTTGTTTTTAGACATTTCTATAGAGCCGTTGAAATGGTCTGATTATATTTTAATTATAAGTTTTATTATGTCTCTTTTTTTAAAAAAACTTTGAAATGATCTGTTTTATACATACATACATACATAGATACGTTCATTGGACAAACACGTGTTCACGCACATACAAGCAGGCGCACATACCAAAAACATAGATTCTATATATGTACATACACATACACCCACACGTACACACATACGCATATTTATAAACATATACACCCACACACAGACGTACCCATATACGTACACATAAACACACAATCACCTACATACGCACCCACACCCGTGACACACTTTCACACACATGTAGAAACCCATGTACGATTTTTTAACTGATAAAAGCGTTTGTCTTCTGAGATGAGGCTTTATATTATCTATGCTTTTTCAGGATTTCAACCTCAAATGTCCCTTCAAACGTTCTCGATAATTTTTGGATTGGTGTCTACCTAATTACAATTAAAGGTTGGTCCGGCATCAAACTCATTTCGGACATGCTCTTAAATGTCGTGCTTTTGCCTAATTCTACCAAAACCACTTGTGAAACTGGACTGCTTTCTAACAATTCTGGGTAATTATCAGTTACAATGATCTTTTCAAAGATCTATAGAAAGAAATGTTCCTTTTCAAGCCGTCAGCGTAAACATGTTTTTTGTTGTTATTATTTTTTTTTATCAAGGCCATATCACTGTTTC
>JAOBRG010358106.1:0-12825 GCA_027574985.1 Umimayanthus nakama
ATTTTTTAGGAGCTATAATTTTTGTGTCGACCATTCAAGTGTTTACATCTCCATACATCATATCTGGTACAGTGTTTGTTGCCTTTTATAATACACGAACTACAATAATAACAGTAAGGTTCAACTCAAAGTACAGTCATGTAAAATAAACTTGTGTGCAAGGTATTAAGTTAGTGTCACTGTTTGAACAAATTGTGCTGAGTCTGAGGTAAAAGACAAGTTTTATGAGCAATTGCAAGAAATTGGCAGTGATCGAGAGATCTGCTGTAGAACTTTGTGATGGGAGGTTGGAAAGGAAAAGTAGGTAGGCCTTACCAGGTAGAGGAAGGCAAACATGCGCTGTCTAGCAGGAAACAAAACGGGCATCAGAGAGATTGTGAACTTTCATTATGCTCTCAATCTGCAGTAATGTCCTCACAAGGATATCAATAAAATTAATATACCTGGGCATCATCCGATAGATTTCATAACAACATGAACAATTAATACCACATACTGTATCATTAGTGCAAAGTTCAGAAAATCTTTTTCTGACATCAGAGCATGTTTGATGTACAGTACATGTACATGTAGAGGAACAGACATCTAGGAAGTGATCACAACCTGGCTGTTTAACTGCTAAAATTAAGCTTATTTTAAAAAAAATAATGAAGAGAGTTAAAAAACAATCCTGTAAGCTTAAAAGCACTGACATTAGGAAAGAATAAATGTTCTTGAGTTTAATAACACTGGTTCAGTTGCTTATTAAATAATATTATAATTGAAGAAACATTACATATGAAGAGGAAGATCGTCAGGCTGACAGACAAACCAAGGCTGCCAACACTGTATCGAACAGTGTTGGAAGAGCAGAAAAGAGGCATTCACTAATTTTATTAGCCAAGAACGCGTCACAGTTTAAAAAGAGGAACAGAAAAAATTGGATCATTTAGTACTAAAAAGAACTTTGCAATAATATCAAAGAAAGAAAATAAAACTAAAGATGAAGTGAATGAGCATTTGGAAACAAAGCAGACAGGCTTCGAAATCAATGAGATTACAGGCAGAATATGACAGCAAAAGATCTTGATGAGGTTAACCAGTGCTAGCTACTAAAGTCTTTCTCAGAAATGCCGAGCAATACTTACTGCCTAACTACAGGCACTGAAGTCGTATGTCTCATGTTCCCATCATCCTAGCCCCAGGAAATGCTTTGGTAGCCAAGTGATAGCGGCAAGAGGTGAGTGCCCAATCTCTAAATGACCCAAACCTGCACATGCCAAGGGAAGGAAACCCCTACAGAAAACTGCCAGCCCTCCAGGTCTTTGCAGATTTGGTAATGGGTTAATCACCGATTCCTGTCAAAACCTTTAGATTACAGAAACGAAGACAAGATTTTGAAACCAAATAAGAAGCTTGGACAAAGAGGGAGCTCCTCCAAGGGTTCTCATGACATGGCATAACCAAAGCCAGAGGGAAATAGTGCAGCCAACTCCCCTTCTAACGTGCAAGTTAACCAGCACAACCAGTGCTTGGAATGGAACAATCAACAGCCTTGTTATTGAAGGTTCTTAATTTCCCCATAAGAAAGTGCATTATACACTGTAGAGTGACCACATTTGGTTAAGCCAGCAGTTTAGAAGATCAATACTGGATGTACACCATAGATGTAAGAGAAAAGAAGGGAACAGATGTTGCTACAGACCACCACCTTCTTATTGGAAACTGAAACTGAAACTCGTTCAAGAGATTTCCCACAGATGCAAAAAGAACGGATAACTGAGATACAACATCACTACTTCAGAACCAAGCCATAGTGGAGCAGTTCTGTATCAGTCTTTCAAATAGAAATGATTCCAAGTGCTGCAGGACTTGGATGAAGAAGACCAATCCCTCGACAACAAATGGAAAAGGACAAGAAAAGCTTGGATGGACACATGCGAAGAAACTGTGGGTAGGAAGACAAGGCAGCAAAAAAGAATGGATTGAAGTTGAAACACTGAGAAAATAATGCAGATACAAAAAGCCAAAAAAGAAGACCTATTAAACCACAGTCGAACAAGAGCTCAAACAAAGCACCGTGTACCCCGGCGAAATCGTGGATACGTGACAAAGTCAAATGATAACTCTTTCTGAGTGTAGCTCAATGTATTATCAGAATATATAGCCAAAATCCCCTGTGAGCATAAGGGATCGACAGGGTAGAGTACTTCTGTCATCTCGTCCAAATAGGCAGTGATATTTCAGAACTATTGAAAGTATACAAAATGACAGAAAAAAATGAATCATTTTCCTAAAAGGATAAAACTTAAACTGTAAAAGGAGTGCTCGCGCATGTATTTTTTTAAAGCAAAAAGCCAGACATGATGACCTTTGTGGTTTGTCTGCACCTATCTTGATCTGAACGCTTGTTCATTTCAACCAAGCTCTGGCATGTCTTGTCTCTGTTGATGCCACGCGTTGTTCAATTTTGTTTAAATGCTTGTTTTGATTTGCTACCAGGATGAGGTATGAATCAAAGGAATTCTGATTGGCTACGTGCTAACACTTGAGTTATGACCCAGTGACATCGGTGTCCCCAATAACTCGTGTTTACGCTTCGCTTATCCACTATTTGAAAAGCAGAGGCACAGAAATGATGCACCATTGTCAACAAGGATGTGAAAAGTAACATCAGAAGAGACAAACAGGATTTTGTATAAAATCTTGCAAGACATGCAGGCAGAGAATGCAGCAGTGCAGAAAAACATGAAGGGAAAAAAATCTATACATGTACGAGACCACAAGAAAGCTATAAGGCAAAGGGAGAAAGAATGGCATTGCAGTCACAGACAAGAATGGCAAAACTCTAACCAGGCAGGGAGACCATTTAAAGAGATGGGCAGACCACTTCAAAAACTTCTTAACAGACCACCACCCACAGAGCCAGTCGGCGGATCCCCCAAGCTTCTCATCTACTTCCCATTAATACCAGCAAGCCTACATGTACAGTATGAGAATGAATATCAGAGGCTCAAGACTGGCACGGCACCAGGCCCACAAAGCATTCAACCAGAAGCTACATGTATCAAAGCAGAAATAGAAACATGAACAGAAATGCTTCAAGAACTCTTTGAGCAGTGTACATGTATGTTCCAGAGCAGTGGAAAAATGGACACCCAATAAAACTACCAATGAAAGGCAACCTTTTAAAACAAGTGTACAATATGTAAAAACCATCGAGGAATAATACTGCTCTTAGTGCCTGGCAAAGTGTTGAATAGATTTATCTTGGACAGGGTCACTGCTACACTGGATGCAGAATGACTTACTGTAAGAGACCAGCAAGCAAGCTTCTGGAAGACAGGCCATGCACCTGACAGGCACAGCACTACACTTTGCATACAGTTAGTAATCGTTCAGCGAACACTTGAATGGAATTCTTTGCTATACATCAATTTCACTAACAAGAGAAAACAATTGATAGCCTCGACCATAACTCAATTTGAGCTCTCACGAGACAATAAATTTATTTGGTTTACTAGAGGAAGTCATCAAATGAATTTTATCCAGAAATTGTACCATCCATTACATGCTAAATAATACACAATGTCTCTCTCTCAGAACCTTTCTCAGTAGACACTGGAGCCAGTTAAGACTGACTACTCTCACCTTATTGTTCCCGATGGCAGCACATGCACAAAACGATAGAAGAAGTAGATGTACACAACCTTGGTCTAGAATAGGTCTACACCTTGGTCCCAACTGGATCACCAGGAGTCTGATACTGGAGTCAGACAAGGCTGCCTGCTCTCACCTTTATTGTTCCTAATGGCTGCAGTAGATTGGATAATGCGCAAAATGATAGAATGTAGATGTACAGAACCTTGGTCTACAATAGACACCTTGGTCCCAACTGGATCACCTGGAGTCTGATACAGGAGTCAGACAAGGCTGCCTACTCTCACCTCTATTGTTCTTAATGGCAGTAGATTGGATAATGCACAAAACGATAGAAATAGATGTACAGAACCTTGGCCTAAATGTACAATAGAAACCTTGGTCCCAACTGGATTACCTGGAGTCTGATACTGGAGTCAGACAAGCCTGCCTGCTCTCACCTATATTGTCCCTAATGGCTGCAGTAGATTGGATAATGTGCAAAATGATAGAATGTAGATGTACAGAACCTTGGCCTACAATAGACACCTTGGTCCCAACTGGATTACCTGGAGTCTGATACTGGAGTCAGACAAGCCTGCCTGCTCTCACCTTTACTGTTCTTAATGGCAGTAGATTGGATAATGCACAAAATGATAGAATGTAGATGTACAGAACCTTGGCCTACAATAGACACCTTGGTCCCAACTGGATCACCTGGAGTCTAATACTGGAGTCAGACAAGCCTGCCTGCTCTCACCTTTACTGTTCTTAATGGCAGTAGATTGGATAATGCACAAAATGATAGAATGTAGATGTACAGAACCTTGGCCTACAATAGACGCCTTGGTCCCAACTGGATCACCTTGGAGTCTGATACTGGAGTCAGACAAGGCTGCCTGCTCTCACCTTTACTGTTCTTAATGGCAGTGGACTGGATAATGCACAAAATGACAGAAATAGATGTACAGAACCTTGGCCTACAATGGACACCTTGGTCCCAACTGGATGGCCTGGAGTCTGACACTGAAGTCAGACAAGGCTGCCTGCTCTCATGTTTAATTGTTCTTAATGGCAGTAGATTGGATAATGCACAAAACGACAGAAGCAGATGTACAGAATCTTGGCCTGCAGTAGACAACTATTGTCCCACATTGATTACCTGGAGTCTGATACCGGAGTCAGACAAGGCTGCCTGCTCGCATTTTTACTGTTCTTAATGGCAGTGGACTGGATTATGCACAAAATGACAGAAATAGATGTACAGAATTTTGGCCTACAATAGACACCTTGGTCTCAACTGGATCACCTGGAGTCTGATACTGGAGTCAGACAAGGCTGCCTGCTCGCACCTTTTTTCTTAATGGCAGTACATGTAGATTGGGAAATGCACAAAACCACAGGGGTAGATGTACACAAGGACACCTTGGTCCCAACTGGATGACTTAAACTTTGCCGATACTATCGCACTAAATATCGTTATACAACCATCAGCAAACGTTGCAGAAAACCACAAAACTGTGTAAGACCACAGCCAAACTTGGACTAAAAGTAAGCAAAGATAAAACCAAGGTCATGCACATAAACAACACATTTAACGACAGAATTGTGTTGGATGGGGAGATCGTTGAAGACATTTATTCATTAAATTTACTAACTAAGGGAAACACATGTCCTGAAATTATGAAAGGTCGGAGTAAAGCATTCAATTAAAAATAGTTATAAGCTAGCAAAGAGAATAGATTTGACTGACTGTGATAACTGGAGAGGAATAACTACATGCCTGTATAATACTTCTACAGTGCAATCATGAACATTTTCAGGTCAGCTACTGTATGCGCATCATCTTTGAGTCATACAGTAGTTGGTGTGGACAACAACTTGAGGATCAACCAAGCAGGATATAGACAAGGCAATAACACCATGTACACACAGAGAAGATCTTTGCTCTGCGTAGCATCTTTGGGCAGAGTACATGTAATACATGTAGAAAGGAGTTCTAATCTGTATACTTGATACTCTGATAGTGTACTTACAGAGAATCGATGCAGAAACTCCTGAAGAGCTACTGTACATGAATTGGGATCCCTGACAAAATGCAAGCTAGTTACAGTAACACGATAACAGATTAGAATGATGCCAAAAAATGCAGTGAGTGGTATTATAAATTGATGGAACAAAAACTTTACAATGGTTTGATGTTATATATGGAGTTAAGCAAGGTTCTACCATGTCCAGCTACCTGTTCTTGACAGTAATGGACTGGGTTACAAAAAAGAAAACTGCATGTAGAAAATAACAAAGAAAAAAAGTACAATTTCACAACTGTATTAGAAGACATTGATTTTGCAAACAATCTTTAGATTGCCTCACTAACAAGAAGAAATGCATTCAAGAGAAAATAGATCGCCTGAACAAGCACAGTATATAAAAGGATATCAGAATGAAAATCAGAATCAAGACAAAAAAAGTTAACAAAATACATGACCATTTTTGTAATGTCAAAGACCAATCATCCATATCACATAATTAAAAAAATGTAGATGCTGCCACGTTTGCATGTTTACAGTGTAGGTTCAACAGTTAACAAGACTGGAGAAGCGGGACATGGTATCACAGCCAGAGTTGGAATACGGTAATTCACCTGGCTAGTACACACATGTACAGTACGTCTGGAAGAGTTTTAAAGCTAATATACGTGTACATGTAGCATGCAGTAAGAACTAAACTGTCTGTCCTAACTCTTACTGTATGTGGTACCTGTAGATCAAGAATAACCAGGTGCATGACAAAAAAAAATATTGAAGAAAAAAATTGACACCTACCAATGCAAATTCAAACAGAAATTGTCAAAAATCACTGACCTTGAAAAGTATAAAAACGATGAAATTAGAGAAAGAACAAATGGGAGAGAATACAGTATAAGTACACATTCAAATAGAAACATGGAGGTGGCAATGGCTTGTGCCTCATTGATGCCAATGCATAACAATGTTTTAATATTGCTTAACTAAACAGGTTTAAAAATTGTTTTCAAGCAAAGGAACACCTTTGGCTCAAATTTCATTGCAAGCAATTTTTGAAAATACTACTTGTACACTTTCTTTTTGCCTTGCCCCCCTGGTGTACATGCACATGTTTGCACCACTGGTACATTACTGTATACACAGTACCACCAGTCGCTTAACTACAAAAGGCAGTGCATAAATAAGCTTTAGGACTGACAACTGAAACTGAATATGCAAAGGGCAGCAGAGAGACCAGAGAAAAAGATGTATTACAAGCTCTTGTTCGCAGCTGATTGCACTGATGCACACACATGCCACATGCTTCAAGGATTTTACCTGTAAAACGTTTCTTTCTCTTTCTCCTGTTTGTGTCTGTCGCAACTAAACTACATTAACTTTAACAATTTAAGCAAGCCCTCCATATAATAAGGTCTTAACAGCATGCAAACACAACAAGGTACTCCCAAAAGCATCCTAGAGTGGTAAAGCGACCTGCAATTTTATGAGATTTTTATTGTTATGCACATTTGTGTCATTGTGATGCAAACTAATAGAACTGTTATGCAAATTTCCGCCCCCTCTGACACTAATTTCCACATTCTTTCTGGGGAGAACCCTGCACAAGCTTGACTATTTCCTTTGAACCAAACCTGCCTACTACTGCATCAGTCCATGAACGCAAGTTACCAATCCATTGAAAGCCATACAACCCAACTATCTCACAAGGTTGAAAAGTATTAAAGAGAATAGCATTCTATATCCAGTAATAAGCAGTAGAAAGATTGTGAACAATGCCTCATACTCCTTGAGATCAAATGTTATGTACCATGCAAGACCCGAGAGGACGGATCACCTCAATAACTTTGTCACCGTGAAATATTTGTAACTTTGAATTTGTATGTTTGAATTTATTGTTTTGGATATTTATTGTAATGTATTTATTATGTAAGACCTTATCTGGTAATTCAATGTATTAACACTGCAATCGGACATAATAAACTATCATTATTATTATTAAGGTTATAAAATATATATTTGTGGCACAATACAAGTATATCAACATGTAGAAACCAAGTAAATACTGTAATTAATCCAGGGGTTTTCACACTAACGTTCATGTAAAACTGTTCTAGATGACAGAACAACAGTGGTCACACAAGCACAGCGTCATTTGGCATTATTTCAGAGCTGGGTCCAGCTGTTATAGAACTGGGTACACACTGGCTCTTGAGCTGAGGGAATTACAGTGCAAATCGACTGGCCATGATCTCTTCTTACACACCTCTGTCACTACCAGACCCCTCTAAAAGCCTTGCATCTATTTGTCACTGGCCTGGCCTAATTATTTGGTTTTGGTTAGAACTCGATGTACAGTATGCTCTTACTATGAAAAAACCTGACTACAGGCCTGCTAGTGTTCTGACATGTTCAGCTGCAAACTTAAAGGCCCGTTCACACGCACGATATTTACGGCGATTTTAGGTGCGATTTTCTCAGCGATTTCGATGGCGAGGAAAATTCGCACATGTTAACAGCCTGCGATTTTACTGCAATTTTCCAAATTCACATCAACGCGTTATCGCACATGTTTTGAACATGTTCAAAATTCACTGCGATTCTGGTGCGATTTTCTTCACCAAAAAATTGCACCTAAAATCGCCGCAAATATCGCGCGTGTGAACTGGCCTTAAGGTTTCTGACTCTACTGTTCACACAAATAGTGTTAAAGTCCAAACAACTGTGAAACAGAACCAAAAGTGATTCTGAGAGACAAGGACAAGAAAGGAAATTACAATCTTAATCACCTCCTAGCACAGTTTAGCGAAGCCCTTCAACTCAGGGGCCTCACTCAGATATTCTAATGACTGGGGGGGGGGGTTAGTCCGACAGTTTTTTACCCAAACTTCAAAATAAATTTTGTCTGTCTAACAAAACCTCTATGTTTTTGGCATACCCAAAAAAATCCCGCACCGGCAGTAAATCGCACTCATGTTATTGTTGGTTTAAGCTCAGGAAAAGTTCAGTACCCAAAAACATCGCCGTGTTTTTTTCGCGACCCAAAAAAAATCCCCCTGGAAGCCATAGTTCTCGACCGCGAAAATCCCACGGACAACCCGTCATTGAAATACTTGAGTGGCGACCCTGGGCATTTCAATTTTTTCCCGCTGCATTTACAGTAATATTGATATACAAGCGTTGTTAAAGTGCAATATTTATTTTAGAATTGTTTGTGAACAGGAAATGGCTTGAACGTTTGCCGGTTTCACTTCGAAAATTCCACGTTTTTGCACGCGTACACGGTACAGTATTATAAAATGCAAATCTCACCTCTCGCTCTGCACGTGGATTCATAAAACTGCTCCAAATTGGTTCCAGAAACCTGGAAAGTTAACAACGACCAATTTAATCTCAAAATCAAAGCTCGGGAGTAAATTGTAAATCAGTGCATCAAGGTTTATCCCCGTTTTAAAATAAATACAAGTACAGTATCATAATCCAGTATGACTTTGCGTTTGACTGTGCACGCAGATATTAATTTTCTTGAAGGGTGAGCCGACTCGAGATAACGCGAGTGCGTCTTATAGCTTGACCAGTCACTACGGAATAGTCGTTTCTTAACCACAGAGAACTTTCAAACACAACAAACATAAAGATGAAAACGAAAACTCTTAGACTACAAAACCAACCTTCTCTAGAACATCTTCATCTTGCATCCAAAATGTCGCGCGTGCGAACGAAAACACTTTCGCTTGGTTACAAAGCAGCCTTGAGACCGAGGCTGCTCAGACTACCCAGCCCCTCCCCCCCCTTAACTTCTGCAAAATCCAGCCTATTCGACCCCGGCGTAAACGGGGTAGGCGTCGCACCGGGGCTAAGTTTTTATTTACGGAATGAACACTTCTCATGTTTCTCAGGTTCATCTTTTTTATAATCGATGTTTATAAGTAGTGTATGTATACATCGGGTATAAATATCTGGGGCAGATCCAGGATTTACTTTTAGTGAGAGAGGGTTTGGGAATTGGACAAACGTCTGCCTACAGTTGTTGTTAATCAACAAGTCCTTTTCACAAGGAAAAGTATGGTAAAATATTTGCGTTCGTCTTTAAATTAAGAGGTTTGACCGAACTAGCCCTGGATCCGCCCCGGGACTACAGCATATTACTTGATATATACACGTTGAATAATGATGGAACAGAACATAAGCCGAAGGGTGTAAACTATATCAGTAACAAATCTTTTCTCAATTTGGACTTCAGAAAAAAACTAATTTAACATTTCCTACGTCGGTTAGACACCGACGTGCACAACGCTGTAATAGCGAAAACGAGCACAGCGTTGTAACAGCAATGGTAGTGCCTACTTACTTAAGTCCGGCGCACACAAGAGGAAACGGCTGAGCAAAAAGTCTCGCAAGGCCGTTAGCTCAGCTGTTTCCTCTCGTGTGCGCATAAATTTCGGTGAGATTTTTGCCTCGCGAGGTCGTGAGACAAATATCTATCTGTCTGATAATTTTTGCCTCACCAAAATTTACGCGCACATGGGAGGAAACAGCTAAGCTAACGGCCTCGCGAGACTTTTTGCTCAGCTGTTTCCTCTCGTGTGCGCCGGGCTTTAGGCCTTTTAGCTAAAGGCCTTAGTTCCCTGCGGAGGACATATAGGCCTTCAAGCACTGATCGCCAACGCACTCGACTTTGGCCATTCTACTTATATCCGGTCTGTCCACGACAATCCTAGTTCTCTCATTGCTCTCTCTGTGTCCCTCCTCCAGCTGTTCCTTGGACGCCCTCTTTTTCTGTTTCGCGCAATGCTTCTCCGAGCTAACCGTTTCATTTCCAAGTCTTTTTGCATTAGTGTATCTATGTTTGCTGTGTCTGTAACAATGGATATTTAACAGAGTGGGCAGGATGTTTGTATTTTTCATAATAGAGGGCGCTTAAAAACGTTAAATGTGTTTCACCTATCTCGAGTCAAGGCGTAGACACAAGCTAAAGACGCCTTACTCCTACGCCCTATTTTGAACAGTCTTTTCGCAAATATACTGTCTTGTGATGGGTTGAAATACAACTCGGCTTTGTTTCACCCTCATTTTGAGTCATGTTTAGATATGTCTTGCGAGTTATAGTACTAACAAGCTTTTCTTCGTACAGACGACTTTCCAACAATTCCAAAAGAGATGTGGAGGTGAGTGGTGAAGGAATAAGACAGTAACTATCTTTTGAGCTTATTTCAGTGCTGTGACGTTGACATACTCGCGGTTTGTTTAAACTTGTTACCGAGACGGTTGTCTCACATATCAAAAGAAATAAGGTGGAGAATGGCAAACAGAACTTAACGATGAACAAGATAAGAAAATGCTTTTGACTATTTTGTCAAATGAATGTTTCTTAGTTGGGATACTAACGGGCCTTTTTTGTTTTGTGCAGAAAAATGTCCAAAGCAAGGGCCAGCAAGTGATCTGGTCAAGAAAGGGAATAGAACAAAGGACAAGACAAGGATTTGATTTCGAGTATCTTTCAGTGTTGTGACATTGAGATACTAACGAATAAACTATAATAGCTCCCATGGAAAGCTTAAAAGTCTAAAAGTCTTCTGTCTATAAACCTGAATACTTTTAAAAAGTCTTAACTTTAAAAGTTTAAAAATTTAAAACCTTCAAAGTTGAGAAAAGAAATAGTTTAAAAAACTGAAAAACTAGAAGTCTACATGTGTAAAGGTCTAAACATTCCAACATTTAAGAATCTAAAAGGTTAAAAATGTCAATGTTTAACATTATAAGCTCTAAAGTGTATTAAGAGTCAAAAGCAAACCAATGAAGAACGCGAACCGTAATACGGTTTTCAGATGAACTGGAGATCAAGGTGAAGGTGGAACTGACAAGGTAAGAAATACATAATTTAGAACTGTCCGGGACATTTTACTACATTTTCTTTTGACAGATTTTGGACTGAGTAGCTTGGGTAGACTGCAATCAGTTAACTTTTTTGCACTATATAAACAAAAAACTGCTCTCAGCCAATCAGAGTCCAGAAATTTTTTCAATTATATTATTAATGTGTGACATAGAAAGTCCAGAAGTGTCCAGGACTTTTACTACGTAGGTTACTGAAGAGGCAAAACTACCCTTTAAGTTAAAGTGGAGTTCAAGTTGAGGATAGCACTAACCAGGTATAACATATACAGTTGTGAAGTGTTTGGGACTTAAATTTATGTTTTCTTTTGGTATGTTTTCGACTAAGTAGCGAAAGTTTGCCACGAAAAACAACACAACTACTCTTCTAAGATAAACTGGAGTTCAAATTAGCAATGGCACTTATCAGGTATGAAATACTTAGTCCAGAAGTTACAGGGACATTCTACTACGTTTTCTATAGTTAGCAGGCTTTGGATTGCATGATCGAGGAGCCAGGTATGTTACCAACGACGACAAAACTACTTCTCTAAGTTAAACCGAACTTTAAGTAAAGGATGGCACTAACCAGGCATGAAATAAATAGTCCAGAGCTGTCAAGGATATTTTACCACGTTTTCTTTTGGATTGAGGAGTTTAAATGCGCTACTGAAGACACCAAATTGGGGATGGAACTAACAAGGTATGAAATAGATAGTCCAGAAATGCCAGGCACATCTTACTACTCCTCTAAGATAAACTGGAATTCAAGTTGAGGATAGCACTAACCAGGTATGAATTAGATAATCCAGAAGTGTCCAGAACATTTTACCACGCAGGTTTTGGATTGCGATTTGAGGAGTTAAAATGCGCTACTGAAGATTACAAAACTACTCTTTTAAGATGAACAGGAGTTCAAGTTAAGGATGGCACTAGCCAGGTATGAATTGGATAGTCCAGAAGTGACGGGCACATTTTACTACGTTTTCTTTAGGCAGGATTTGGAATGAGGACCTATAGCACGCTACCTCTGATAAAATAAACTGGAGTTCCAGTTTTGGATGGCAGTAAACCATTCAAATATCTAGGAGTAACCATCGACACCAATCTCTCATGGTCTACACATACCGACGTTCTCAGTAACAAAGTGTCATCTAGAGTCCATCTCTTGAGACGCGTAAGGCCCTACCTCACCAACTTCACGGCAACGCTTGTCTACAACGCAACAATCTTCCAATTGTTCGACTACTGCGATGTTATCTGGGACTGCTGCAGCGTCTCAGCAGCGTCAAAGCTACAAAGATTGCAA
>JAOBRG010358117.1:0-12823 GCA_027574985.1 Umimayanthus nakama
AAGCCTCCTGAAGACAGAGTACTGCAGAACTCGTGAAAACTCTTCAGAAGGAACTGTATCGCGACGTCGTTTTCAATGGTTAATATCGGGTTGGAACCATAATAATCTTCAAGGTATTTTCTGCTGTTGTGGTAGTAAAAGGACTCTGAATGCACTTCTCTCTCCATACTTTAAGATGTAAGTGAGTCGCTGAACGTTATAATTTAAAACTGTGACAGAAAAACACATGTGATGGGTTAACAAGAATGATTTTATACTAACTACAGTTTTGTAATACTTGTTCATTAATTACGTAGTTGAATGATTATGGTTCACCTTTTACCAACGTCACGTGACGTCTGATTGGATATGGACATACAAGGAACACTGCACAGAACCAAAACATACACTGTAACATGGCATAACATAACATAACATAAGGTAGCCAAGGGAATCATTCGGATGTTAAAATACAGTCTCCATTAAGTCTCGAAAGTTTCATAAATCGCTACAGGTGCTTCAAATACGAAGCATAACGTTCACTCAGTACAACCTGAGAACATCTAGTTTTTTCTTCTTATTACCAAGCAGATTGCAGCATGCTCTGTTTAAAGATATTTGCTACATTTACAATCAAAACGCACGGCGAATTCCCTTGATTTCTTGTTTTCATAATAAAACAAATAGTCGATATTTTACAATTACAACACAATACCAATCGTGAAACCATATTAATGCTTTTTGTATAAGGTGTTCTGCATTTATCTTTAGAAGACGGCTTTGGTTTTCTTTCAAAAATTGTGCTACTGTTGTCATTTATTGGAATGTGTCACAAATTGACCGAACAAGAGTGGCCTCAATAGACAGAGAATGCTACATTTTTTTCAGAATTTTACATAGAATTTGAGGGAATTTTAGACAGAACTTGATAATAGGGTTTTAGAGAACTCTTAGTCAACGAGGGGAAAACTTTTGCTTCTGAATTTTTGTTCGTTTCTGTTAGTCAACAAATGTAGTTAGAACACAAAAGTGTCACAATTTTCTCTTTTGTCGTACCATTGAGCTCAACAAATGCTTTTCTCACTTGTCATGACAAAGTGGGACAACTGTCAGTTCTTGTTAAACGTTAAACCGTCGTACTTCAGTCGAAATCTTGTTTCTAATTCTATGAACACCCTACCTTAAGCAATCGACTGCATATTACACGAAAATGTGTTGGTTGATTTCCAATATTATTCCGTGTATTTTGTTTGCACAACAAGGAGTGCCTTTTACAAAAAATAAAAAATACCTTCTAAGTTTGGTGCCATTCTTTAACGAACTGTAGAAAAGGCACCAAAACCTGGCAGTGTAGCTTTTAAAAGTTCGATAAAAAGTGCGCAGCTACTCTTATTTATTTAAAATATTGTTAAGTACTAAATCAAGTTGTTATGGTACTGAAAATTACGAAGGGGTTGAAAACGAAGTTTATTAACAAATACTAGTATCGTTTTATATTTGACAACTATTTTCTGAAATCGAGGGGAATAGTGGCACAACATTCACCGACATGTGCAAAGCATAAAGGTGAAGATACTAACGGCCGTTTATCACCAAGATTGAAGAGAATAATTGTATAAGCATATGGAAACATGCTGACAACAACACATTCAAGGAAAATACTGGTAAGCAATAATTTTCAGTTCAATGACATTGTTTTAGGATATGCAATTACTAGAAGTAATCACAGATAAGTGAAGTGCGTTTGACGATCTTTTAAAAAAAGTTGAGGTATTATCACTCTTGTTGAGTTGTTCATTTCTCCTGGACTGTAGACAGGGTGGGTTCTTACCGTTATTTAATACAACAACAACAGTTTTAGACATGTATTCATCAGATGAGTGACTTAACTCACATATGCAAATGGAACAAAAACACCGCCCCCGTTTTAGTGTTTTGCAATACTATATATTTTTAATATTGGTTAAAACTTGGCACCACGCAACGTATTATATATATAACATTTTGAGAACTCTATTTCCAGCTCTGCCTCTGTTTCCACTCCGATGGTTTTCAAAATGTAAACAAGAGTTGCTGAGGCATGTGAAGTTGCTAGATTAAAACACAATTAGGATAGCAAAGAAGTGCTTGATAACTCTTTCCCCAGTCAAGTTGTAACACAGAAAAGATATAATCGTGACAATATAAATAAAAATAAGCGATCATTCTATAGTTGCGAACGAAATTCGACTCTTTAAGGTCACGGTCGAGCAATGTGAAAAATGACGCAAGAATACTGCAAATACTTATTTTCCCAGAGACTAACGGAAAAATCGCTTATAACCAAATCTCGACGACAACAAAACACCGAACACAAAAACGTGTTCCGAATCCTCAACTCGGATCCCTACAGCCAAAGTAAGTATTTGGAATTTCTAAACAATTTTCGGTAAAAATTGCCAGTGAACGACAATTTGTTCGTGTACCTTCCAAATCACTCCTCTGCACGAAGTTTGTGGCAGGTCTGTTCAGTAAGTGACCAAAACTTCTGAAACACAAAACTGTTCTGTAGACCTTCAAAACAATACCATCTGTTATAAACTGCACATGTACCAGAATGTTGCACAATGTACAACCGCTATCGTCTGGAGACTCGGAAGGCAACGCCATGCTGACAGACACATTCTATTGACCTGTATTCTAAAAATGATTTAAGCACATTTTCAGCCTCAAAACGCCAAAAGAATAAGATTATTTAGCCTGGTAAGCAAACCAAAACCTCTCTGGGGATATTGTATCAAAGCCTCTAAAAAAAAGAACAACAACGCCAAGATTCGTACCAGCGTTAAACTGTTCACTCGAACTACACGCGAACTCGATGGGCTATTATTGTATGTAAAGACCAAATTTCTTGTTGTTTTCTTAGTTTGTAGCTTTGAGATTTATATGACACTTTTGAAAGATTACGGAGAAACCGACCACTGGTATGAACGACATTTTTAAAACCACTTACCCTTTTTAACGATACTTATATAAGCTTGAGACAATTTTCTTCTCGGCACTTGTCGGTTGAACTGATCTGAAAGGAAGTCGGTTCACGTTTAACTGAAGCAATTGGAATCATACATGAATTTATTTGGACTGAAAGCATCAACTCCCGACCTAAAAACTAAGTACTCTATTGGATATATTAGTCACACAATTAAACTGCATTCAACCATTCACATTTAAACATATGTAAACAATTCTTACGGCGAGCCATTTGATCGTTGCGGGGGGGGAGGGGGGGGGGTTTGGTGAGCAGGAATTTTGTTTCATGTCCCATAGTGTGCAAGAATTTTTTTTTATACAAAACACTAGCAGAAATTTGTTTTTGACTACTGAACAGCAACATTTTTTTCCCTTTGATTGTTTAGACTCTTAAGTTTAGCATCTCTTACGGTGATATATTCTAAAAGAAAAGACTGAAAAGCAAACCAATGAATACGAAACTAATACTGAGTGTACAACGACAATAGATCTTGAAAGTCTTTCTTTTTTCACTAATTGGACTTCTAGTTAAATATTACAGTCAAACCAGGTCAAGCGTTTTGCCCAAGAAACAAGACTTGGTTTTGTTGTTCAAAAACTGAATTCATTTCTCATTCGACCTTCTCAACTTCTAATCGAACAACGGACTTCTCAAACCAAACTTCGATTTGAATATTTAACTTTGCTTGGATTATCCAGAATCCAAAATCAGTTTTATGGTCCTGCACACCAGTGGATTTCGGCAAAAATCCGTTTTCTGGTCCTGCACGGAAACGGAATTTGGAAGTCGAGTATCGACTTTTTGATCCCCGTTTTGCAAGAAAACGGTTGGCCCTTGGGTACAAGCATTTTAAATTCTATTACTGTATTTGTGGTCAAACAGAAACGTGATGCTGACAATTTTCTGCAAAATTCGTTTTCGGCCCCTGCACGAAACGAAAACTGCGATTCGGATACCAACTTCCGTTTTGGCAATAAACGTAAAGTCATAGACGAATATCAAATTCCTATTGCCGTTTTATAAGAAAACGGTTGGTCCTTGGGTACACACATTTTAAAATCTGCTTTTGTAGTTGTTGTCAAACGAAAGCATGAAATTGGAATTTCCTCCAAAATTCGTTTTCTGGTGTTGCACGCAAACGGATTTTGGCAAAAATTCGTTTTCTGGTGCTGCACGGAAACACATTTTGGAAATCGAACATCGACTTTTGTTTTCCGTTTTCACAAGAAAACGGTTGGCCCTTGGGTACATGCATTCTTGTACCCAAGGGCCAGCCGTTTTCTCGCAAAACGGGGAACAAAAGTCGATACTCGAGTTCCAAATTCCGTTTTCGTGCAGGACCAGAAAACGGGTTTTTTCAATCTCACGTTTTGTTTGACCACAAACACGAAAAAACGGGCTTTTAAATTCAACATTTTGCTGTCATTTTGCTCAAAATGCTAATAAGAATTTAACCACGCTTATCTGTTATTTATCAGCTAATATTCAATGCGGTCTCGTAGAATAATTTTTTAAAACCACGAATTAGAAACAACAGAGATATGGTTCATTAACCGGAAACACCGCTAAACTGAACAGTCAGTTGCTGGCGAACGACTGGCTTTGGACCGCAAGGAAACAGCTTTTTTGCTGACTAAGATCTCAGCCAGCCTCAACAATCAAAACCGTCTATTTTAAGCTAAATTTGCATATAGCATTTAGCAACAGAAAATAGTCTTTTTATTAGCAAATGAATATTATTTTACATAATTACAAACAAGTCAGTTTTGAGTGTCAGGAAGATAAAATTTGTAATGAATTTTGAAGCGATTAAATGATAGTTGTTTGATGTTCGAAGGTATTTTTCCAATATCCTTGACGAGATGACTTTAAATCTAGATAGTCCTTAACTTCTTTTGGATGATGGTCTGTATAGATTGTGAATAGCAGAGTATCTGGTATTATAACAATGAACTTCCGGAGCAGACGGGATTAAGACAAGAAAAACAGATGGAATTTTAGTTTTAATGTACTTGATTCTGTAAATAAGGATGCATATTTTGAGTTTAAAAATATTTTGGAGCTTTAGCATTTCCAAGCCGTTTGGAATGAACATGTGGGTTTTCCCTATTTTGTGCAAGGTAAATAGATCTGATGCAGTTGTTTTGTTTAACTTGCACTGTATCTAGCCTTGATTAAGAAGCAGTACCCCAACTCATTAAAGCATAATTCAAGTAAGGGTATGTGAGGGTTTAGTACAAATGCTTTAGGGTGCGGATTGAAACGTAGTGTCGTAACTTCAATAAAAATCCCAGAATTTTTAGCTATTTTGTTATTTATGTGTGCAATTTTTGTATCCCATTTCAGATTATCTTCAATATAAACACCTACATATTTTATAAACTCTTTCTGCTGGATATTGCATGTCTTGATTGATAGATTTATATATTTTTCTAGAAGGTGCTATGAGCCTATAATTTGTTTTTTCAAGTTAATTGAGAATTTATTAGCAGCATAGTATTCTAAAACCTTGTTAAGCTCTTGGTTCACAATTATATCTAAATCTCGAGCACTACTAGTAAAGTAGAAAATGTTGGTGTCATCTGCAAAAAGTCTGAATAATAATTTGTCTTAGCAGTTTGAAATATTGTTTACATATTTTGACATTTTTTACTATGTCAGTGCCAATATTTTTTCTTCCTCAAACAAATAAAAACTGTCAAATTATATCTCTTTTTTTACTCTATTATATTGTTAAGCTTAAGCGTATTTTATTCTCTACGACTGTGAGTATCTTAGCTTAATAAACCACCTATTTATCTTTCTATCTATCTATCTGTTTATCTATCTATTATGGCAGAACAGAAATAGCTTTTGCTGACATAAACGTTTATTTCTAAAATGTATTTTGAGAAACTAGCGCTTCACAAGGAAAATAATTATTTATAAGCGCCACAAAGTAGCAGACAACCTTACAAATGCTCGCATTTTTCTGCTCCCAGACCTTTTTTCAGAATGAAATTTGTAGCGTTTAACCTTGCTTTCTCTCTTTAAAATCGGAGACTATCCGTCGCCTTTGCAACACATCCTTTAGAAAGTTTTTCCTACAAGCAACATCTCAAAGTGAACTAGCAATGTTTACATTCTTGTTTGTTGGTTTGGGGCATCTCCAGAGTTCACAATCTTCTGTCTTGGTTTTGTGAGGTTGTTTCTTTGGCCAAACTTGCTCTTGAACAAAGACAATATCTTCTTGTTACAACCAAAACAGATGAACACGAAGAAGCCTTAAAAAAGAAGGATGTTGGTGTTAGTAGTTGAATATCAACCCCTACCTTAATGTAACACGAAGCCTTAAAAATACAATATATAGATACAGTACAAGACGATGCGGGGTATTAGGGCTTTTAAACTAACATATGTTTTTGAAACAGCAATTTCGTGAGATCAGAAGTTGACAATAACCCTTAGTACCAATACCTTTCATTTGATTTTACCTTAACAGTTCAGTTACCTTGCAAGCTGTTCAACGCAGTGTGCACATACTCCACGTACGGATTATCTACTATCGCGTAAGCGAACCCCATCAGCCACGTGAGCCCCATCACGGACGTCAGCTTCATGCAAAGGACTATCAAGGAGGGATTGGTGTTATGGGCGGGAACTCCTCTGGTACCCTGAATATGCAGAATAAGAGAACTGTCAACAACAGTTAAATGTAAATCACGTTAACGATTCGCAAACAGTTGCAAACTTTCCGGAGGGATTTGTGTTATGTAACACCAACTACATGTAGGAAGAATGTGTCATTACTAACGTAAATCCCACTTGATTTTTATTAAAACATTTTCTGATCTTTAGCTTTGTTTGATGCAGAAAAGTTGGTGTATTTGTTAACTGAATTCAGTTAATACCATTGGCGATTACCATAAATTGTTTTGTAGTTGACAACCAGCTTTCGTAGAAATAATGTTTCCATAACTATAGTTTAATTTTACAGTAGTATTATAATGACAAAAAGCTATCGATAAAACGACTTTTGAAAACTTGACATCTTTCTATACAACGCAGTTACCTTAGCAGTAGCATAGTACCCGAAAGTAATTGTTACGAATACCTGTTAATTCTTAAAACTAAATGAAACATGTCAATATGAACATAAGGAATAAAGTTGGAACTGTTTTCTGCCTCGTTTCAGCTGCTAAAGTCATCATATTAACACAGCTTTCAATATACGCGGTGATTGTTTTGTCATCAAAAATTGTGATTTAGGACTTCCTCCTTATTGGACATTTTTAAGGTTCGGTTTCCATAAAGAACTTGGAATTTTTGGAGTTGATATCAAACTCTACTTAATATTTCTCAACTTCCTCTCTGTGTTCTGTAAGAAAACAGTTGTTAAAGGTGGCATTTTTCTCAAACCTAACAAAATTCGACAGAGTAGCTGACTACCAACCGATGCCGGAAATGACATACCCATTTGTTGCACACTTTATACATTAACAAGCTGTTGAAATATCAGATATCTCGTTTCGGGACGATTATAATTTCTGATGTATGTTCAATCGAAGTCCTCATCAAACATATTTCTACTTACTTGTTGGACTAGCTTGATGGCAATTATTGTTCGGATGAGGGCCACAAAGTTAAATAACAGCACGACACCAATCGGTATTGCGGTGCAGTAGATACGACCAGTGGGTGACAGGTAACAGTACCCTGACTGCTCCCAAGAACCTGCAATGGTTAGTATTATGTAATAGAGTTAAATAACAGCACGACGCCAATCGGTATTGCGGTGCAGTAGATACGACCAGCGGGTGGCAGGTACAAAATACCTTGACTGGTTTCCAGAACCTGTAGTATTGAGTATTTTTAACAAAATTAGACAGCGTTTACAACTGGTGGACGACAAGTAACAGGTAAACGGATAAGTATTGATTATAAGTAATTTAGTGAGGAAGACAAAACCAACTGTTGAGAAGTCACAATATTCTTCCTGCTTCTCAGATTTAAAAACAAGTAGGGCAACGTAACAAGGTGATTAACTGTATGAGTGTCAGCGTTTAGCTGCTGGACCTTGTTTACGTAGAACCGTGTTAGCAACATCAACACTCAATCTGTCGTAGCTTTTTATGTGTCCACTACAATATCTTGGTTGTCAAAAAACCTCGGTTTGCTATAGTACAATCATTGTGTGGAAGCCCGCGAAAATAAAGATAGATGTTGTTGTTTTTACTATTTTTTTACAGCATTCTCCCTAGAAATTTTTTTTTTCAAATAGACAAAAGACTGATTGATCTCTGTTACTCTTCAATCATTACTCACCGTAACCATTATCTACAACCTTAGCTACATCCATTATGACGCACACAGTCACAACAACCAGCGGCATCCCCCATGCGTACAAACTAAAGAATCGGAAACGCCTTTTTTCCTGATCCTTATCATAATCGCTTTCTCTGGAAGCCAAACCTAAAACAGTAAGTGCATTTGTTAGCTAGTTTAAATAGATGGTAAATTATCAAAAACATAAACTAGTCAGTTATTTACCTTTGATACTGTTTACGAAAGATGAAAGGTATCGCAATTGTTCTGTAAACTCTAATACTCTTTTCGATAAAAAAAAAAGGTGTGACGATCTTAAAGCCAGTTTAGCTACGACTGAAAATAACCTTAAGTAATTCGTTTCTCATCCGCTTCCCATAACATTGAAACATTATTTGTACTTTGTACTTTAGCTTCATGGAAAATGGTAAAACCTTTGCTCATACTCTCCCAATAAGTACTAAGCCCGCAGACAACTTGTAATAAGAACGAAAACAGCATTGACATTTTGATTGGCTTGCAAGGTTTTTCCTTAGTTATTTCTTTGTTCAGTGCTGCATTTTAAAGTTTCCATTTTACAAGTTATCTATCTTAGTACCGAGTTGTATACTTTAAAAGCATTCTTGCTCTTAAATGTGGCTCTTTCCAATGGAAAGCTTAAATCTACTTACCTCCTGAGGTGAACGTGACGCAGACGTCATAGGCTATGATGTTCATCCATCCAAACATCGCAAGCAAGGTATAATGCATGATGCCAGTGATGACGTTACACACTGTGGGAAATTCTTTCTGATTGGAAAGTAAAACCACAAGGTGGAAGATAACAACAGAAAAAGCCAGACTCATAATGTTCTTACCGTGGAGTGTGCGCAGCTCTCTGAAAAATAAACGTGTCAGCAGTAAACAAAGTGACGCCGTTATAGAAATGGAAGAACCAATGCGTTCAAGAATTGTGGTAATAGAGTTTGTCTTTGGACTTGGAGCGCTGCTCCTGAAACTTCTCGTATAATTGGTTGTGAAGTTGGTGCATAATAGAATAATGTCTCTTTCCCTTGTGTAACTTTTGTTTGTGTAGATTTTCTGTTGAGATAGAATCAAAACAGATCCGTTTGGGTATGAAACGTATTCAGAAGAATTATAAGTAACTCTTGTACACGAGGTATTATTGATGATACTTTTGTTAAATGATTTTATAGTGGTTGAGGTGGTTGTAGTTGCACGACAACGGTTTTCAAATGGGTCATAGACTTCGCGTGGCTGGCAGCTGTACTCTTGAACGTAATGGCTTTTAGGCAAAACCAGAGTTCCCTTCGGCTTGAAGGTAAATATAAGTACGAAAAAACAACGTTCCAACTTTTCAGGCTGCTTTATGGGCTCAAACTGGTGGCAAGAGAATACAGACGCATTGTCGTTGATCAGAAGTCCACAATGAGGATTTTTGTATTCTCTGTTATGTTCATCATTGACTTTCAAAGAATATGTTTTGCAGAATGACCAGAGTTTCTTAGTGTAGTTGTTCTGGTTGAAAACAGTGGCAGGATTTTCCTTTAAACCAGGAATGCAATGCTCTTTAAACTGGGATGAAGCGGGCTCAGAAGTCCAGTTTTTGTACGTGCTGAGTAATCTCGTTATGGACATGTTTCTTGCTAGTTCCTGATCAGTCGATTTATAAAACGTAAACTTTATTTGCCAGTATCCAAAGTTGCTAACATTGTTGCAGAGGGCGCAGTAAACATTATTGTATGTCACATTCGTTTCATAACCAAATACAGGAAAGTGGATCAGGGGCTCACTAAAGTTTGACCCAAGACAAAAGTTCTTGATTATTTCGTCGTGCCAGGAATAAGGACAGTCAGTATGTACCACGTAACCTTTTAAGCCATTGGGTCGAGATGCACGACACCTTACTGTTGGTGTGTGCTGCAGAGTGGAATTGTTGCACCTGAAACAACAGAAACAGTACCTTAACGAAAAGACAAATAAACAAGAAACCTTTAGAGCAAAGAGTTGTAATTGACGTTGTTGTTTTTAAGACCACTTCAGTGAGATGTCGTAGCTACACTAGCAGGGGGAGTGCTGAAAAAATGTAATGTTTAAAACTGTAATCACGTAGTGGGGATTTTATGAGTCCCAATAAAAACTTGGGTTAATTGAAATAAAGTGACAATTTCATCGTACTACAACAAGAGTGCAACACAATTATTTTTGTGTTTAATTTTAAAAATGCTATCACTAATTTTAGAAAGTTAAGAAGTTTTGAAAGAAGTCAGTTGTGGATAATCTGACACTGTAACAGTATACGCCATACAAGTGACCAATCACAAATCGAAACAATTGGATTTGGTAGACGAGGGTGAGCAAAACAAACAAACAAATATTCGTGCAGTATTTAATGTATAAACGTAAGTATACCAACAAATAATGATTTCTAACACAAAAATATTATACGAAAAAGCACAACTGTGAAACCGGTTGTCGTCCAGTAAAAGAGTGCGATGCAGGTAAACACGGCATCTAAAATTTAACGATAATATTGGCCTGGACTGACTGGCCAAGCCAGTACAAGACTTCGGTATTTTGAGCGAAACCTTTCTTATGGCATCCAGGAAAAAGTAGACAATTAACATGTAGACTTTTAAGCACTAGCTGCTGCCATACCAACGCATTAAAGCACACAAACAAAATGTAATAGAACACTTGAGGCATCAGCGTTAAAGTTTTAAACCAATCATTGGCTTGCAGAAAAACATTTTGTAATAAAATGCTCTTTATTGCATTTGTTGAATTTGTGCTATTGTCCTCAAACTTGCGATTAGTTTTTTCAACGTTGTTTTAAGAAACAAGTTGTTCCCTTAGTTGAGTGTTTTGTCATGAATTCCAAGCAGTGACATAGAAATAACAGGCTATGATGTTCTTAGTGAGTGCTGTATATTATTTGATTTACTTAGTATACAAGCCACTGAATTTCTTCAAAATGATTTCATAGTTTCTATTAAATTTTAACAACAGAAATATGAATGCCGAATTTCAGCAAACCATGTTATCTTGTCTCTTTATCACCAATAGTACTTCAAAATAAAAAAGTGTGTCGATTGCACTACAGCATTTAAAAATCCCATAGCTTTTTTATAGAAGCTAGAAATTTATATTTAAATGATATCGAATAAAGTTTCCTTAGCTTTTAGTTATTACCAGTAGTTTACAGTTACCAATAAAACTTAAAGGTGTCTCAAATCTTCAATTATCGAAACTTGACAATCAACTGCAAAATAGATCATTCGCGTACAGTTTTCACTTCAGTGAAGATCTTATGAATGATCTCTGTACAGCAATTCAGTACAAACCCCGTAGAAAAGTCAATACAACAATAGTCTGTACAACTGTTCAGCACTACCAAACCAGGTAGAATAGTCAACACGCAACAATCTTCTGTACAACAATAGTGTACACACCACATAGAATAGTCAATACAACACTCTTCTGTAAAACAATACAGTACATACGTGGCAGAACAGTTAATACAACAGTCTTCTGTACAACAATACGGTACATACCAGATAGAATAGTCAATACAACAGTCGTTTGTACAACAATACGGTACACACCAGATAGAATAGTCAATACAACAGTCGTCTGTACAGCAATATGGAACATGCCAGATAGAATAGTCAATACAACAGTCGTTTGTACAACAATACAGCATATAAAACATAGAACAGTAAAAACAACAGTCGTTTGTACAATAATACAGTACATACCAGGTATAACAGTAAATACAACAGTCGTCTGCACAACAATACGGCACATACCAGATAGAACAGTAAATACAACAATCATCTGTACAACAACACAGTACATACCAGGTAGAACAGAAAATACAACAATCTTCTGTACAACAATACGGTACATACCAAATAGAACTGTAAATACAACACTCTTCTGTACAATAATACAGTACATACCAGATAGAACAGTAAATACAACAGTCGTCTGTGCAACATAACAGTACATACAGATAGAACTGTAAATACAACACTCCTCTGTACAATAATACAGTACATACCAGGTAAAAGAGCAAATACAACAGTCGTCTGTACAACAATATTGTACATACCAGGTAAAATAGTCGATACAACACTCGCCTGTACAACAATACAGTACATACAAGATAGAATAGTCAATACACTCTTCTCTACAACAACACAGTACCTACCAGATAGAATAGTCAATACAACAGTCGTCTGTACAACATTACAGTACATACCAGGAAGAATAGTAAATACAACAATCTTATGTACAAAAATACAGCACGTACCAGACAGAATAGTCAATACATCAGTTTTCTGTCTCTCTCTTTTCTCCTTGTGCCCGATTAGGCACATGAGGCCAAAATACACTTTCTCCAACCAAGTCTGTCCATTGCCATGTTTCTTGCCATTTCCCATGACGCAAGTCCCATCTCCTTTCTTTCATGTTCTACTGTCCTTCGCCATGTAGTTCTTGGCCTTCCTCGTTTTCGCTTTCCTTCAG
>JAOBRG010358128.1:0-27573 GCA_027574985.1 Umimayanthus nakama
AACTAACTAAGCTAATCTACACTAAAAACTAACAAATTCGTGATAATAAATACAGTAAATAATTATGATACAAACATGGTGAATAATAATAACAAATAATGGATCTTTTGCATGCAATTTCTATTAAACTATGATACTGCATTGCAATAAACAAAATAAGTGTATTTTACGTAGCAAAAACCATAAAAAAATTTACTGACAACTTTTTATATTTCTACATGACTTCTTGTTTAACTGAAAATAGTATTTAAAAGAAAGTGCTTTAGAATACTGTATTAAAGTGCACAGGAAACTAAAAATTTCTCGTTTTTATTTTTTCATGTATTATTAACATTCTTGTTACCTTTACCGCTCCAACAGTGTCGTATGATGTTCGGATGACCGCCATTTTCAGCAAGCAGAGAGGCGACCTCCGTCTCCTTTGTCCACGTGTCCTCCCTCTCCCTAGAGAAATGTTTGACGAGGCGAATGCATGTTCCTTCCTTGGTGTCTGACCATGCGAGGACGTACCCCTGAAGGTTGTGTTAAGTTAGGGTTAAGGAGGGAACGAAGATAGAACATGTTTCCTCTGATGACACCGGTGGAAGAAGAAGATTATGTTTGGATTCCGTGATATGTCTTTGAATGATTGCGTCTTTTTCATCTGGTGCGAAAATTCTAAATGTTATTACTTTGTAAATTTGTTTAACTGAATGTCGTTTCTTGTATAGGTCATGTTTTCCGAATTATTATGTATGCTTCTCCTTGGTATGGTCCAAGCGCATTTTTATTTTTATTTTATTTGCTTGGGCCAGTGTCTATATATTTCATTGTACCTTATTTTTAAAACTGTACAAAAAAAAGGTCATGTAATTTCTAGACACAATAAAAAATTGTTGCTGTTGTTCTCGCAATTGAGATGTTCGCTGTAATAAATAAGAATCCTGCCACCGATATAGACTTAAACTACTTGATCTATTCCTAGCAATAATGTTATGGCTTCAAACACAGATTATTTTGTATAAATCCTTAACTATTTTTGTTTTATTCCTGCGCACAGTTTTTTGCTTTTGTCGTCTGTGGTTTTTCTGTCTTTTCATTTTGTTCCTTGAGACAAAACCCCGAACTCACTTGCGAAGAACACAAAAGCTACCTAGACGGTTTTTTGAAAAAAACATCAAAAGAGCCAACCTCTTGACACTATTTAGTTAACATCTATCCTTTTTCTACGCATCTCTCTTTTTCTTTGCCTTTGATTCCGACCCTAAAAAGGTTTAGATTATTTGGTGGCAGTCTGACTTGAGTTGTTCAAACTATTTTCAGACTTGCTACTATCACTAAGTATCCTTACTCAAAAGCACTATACGCGTTATTTCTTATAAAGATTAAAATAATCTTAAATACTCAGTAGTTTTGTTGCCTGGCTCACCCAGTTCCTTTAGCTGTTTCAGGCAACAAACCCTTTTTCAGTTTCCACTCGCTATTAGGTAACAAATGTAATGGGTAAAATGTATATAATTGTACGTCATTATATTTGCATGAACGTTTTCAAAGGAAATAAACTTATAACCCGGATGATTGTATTTAGGGACAGGTCTCTTTAATTTGGCAAGCGTTCACTCACCGTAGAAGAAGACACTTCGGACTTGAACAACTCAGGAACTTCAATTAACCTCAGTTTATCCGGAGATACAGGTGGGTTGGAGTCAATCCTGCGGGGTTGAAGTGGAGAGGTCCCGGATGACCAAAACAGATTTGATAGCGATGTACGGGAGGTGCTGGTTAAGTTTGTAATTCTACAATTCAGAAGCACCATCCATCGGCTCGGCTGCCCTGCAAGGAAAAGCAAAATTTAGGACAAATTAAAGACTGACTTAACTATCAAAAGCTGTTTTTTTGCCTAGGTTTATTAACAGCACACGGACAGATGCTGTTTTAGAGGAAAAGGGAGCCGCCAGGTACTCAAGTCGATAAAAGCCCCATGGGATAGGGTCAATCAAATCGCGTGGCCGTTAATACAAAATAGGCGGACAGAAGACAAGTTTTGGCGACAAATGTAAGCTATTTTCTTTTATTAATTTAGCGGCAACATTTCAACTTTGTAGCTTAAAGTTAACGCCTTTGATATTCAAAAGACGTCGTATCCAGAGAGTAGGGCTGGAATGGGAATTATCCAACAAAACAAACATACCAAGCCCTTTCCCCTAATGCTAGCCCTTTCACGTGGACTTCTGTAAGCAAAAGGTGACTCTACCATTTAGGGTTTCTATACCTTCAAGCTAGGCAGCTACCTTAGCCCCCCCCCCCCCTTCCCCGGGCTACCCTATCTTTCACGCAGAAAACAATGCATGATACAAAAGAGAAGGGATTCTGCTACCTAGGAAGACCCCCTGACCTAGCGACACTCGTTCTTTTGTGAACAAACCCTTAGTCGAAAGTAGCTTGTTGGGAAAATCGTGGTGCAGTACACTAAAAAAATGTCAAAGGCCGTTCTGAACACGTTTAAGACAACCTTAGAAGTTGCCATATATCAGCAGGGTTTTCTGGTGTTGATTGTAGTACATATCTAAACGTCTTTCAATAGCCCACATCAGCACATAATCAGTGTTAGCAAACTGTCACTAGCTTTCAAGTTTTTTACTTACTTAGCCTAGCGGACGGCGTGAGTCCTCGGAAGAATCGTCTCAACTTCCTCGTCCTCGATTGAATGCGTTTTTTGACGTGAGCTGTGGAAAAGGTGTACAGGAAAGGATTGATGGAGCTGTTAATGGGTAAAACGAACACGGCAATCCAGGCGTATGCTTGCTTCTCAGGGTCGTGGAACTTCCCCAGCAGGGTTAGTATTCCAATAACGATCACCGGCATCCAGCACAGGAAATCTGTTAGGATAATAAACACCATTCGTTTTGCCATTGACGACTCTCTGTTCATCTGCGTTGAGCGGACAGATCTAGATACTTGTCGTACCTTCCAAAACATGGCGATGTAAGCAAATAAAATGAACATGAACGAAACAAAGTTCAGGACGATAAAGATAGCTACTGAGTACTCCCAACCCGCCAACTTTTCTTTTGAGAGTTGCAAAGGAAGACACACTGCTGATCTTCCATAATAGCCTGCATTGCTTCGTTTGTCATAGAAATATTCCAATCCAGTTGGAACAGCTGAAATCATTATTCCAAAAGCCCAGATTATTGCTATATAAAGACCGGCACGACGACGACTGAGCCGCTGCAAAGCAAAGGGGAACACAATAGAGGTGAACCTGTCGGCCGTAATGAGGGTTAAGATCAGTACAGAGACTTCACTAGAGAGCATGGAAAGTGCTCCTGCGAGTTGACACAAAAAGCTGGATCTCCATTCGATGTCATGCTTGAAGTATTCACCTTGCCATTGGGCGTCTTTGGAGGCAATAATCAACATATATATCCCCATAATAAAGTCTGATATTGCAAGGTTTGTCAGGAAGAACGAATGAACGAGGTTGTCTTCCGTTACAACAATTCGCAGGATGATCACAAAGAGATTCCCAAGCAACGCCGATAATCCAAGAAGCCAGATGCAGACTTGAAGGGTTTTGTTCTTCATGAGGTCTTGACAGCTGGAAAACTGATCAGCCGGTGCAATGCAGTTCACTCCTGGTACGGCCTTTGAGGCGAAGCAGCACGTTATGAATTTATCTAGATGACTGAAAACATAAAAAACTAGTTAAAAAGATGGCACTAAACTATGACAATTTTTTTATCTATGCAGTGAATCATGCACGTTTTTTCGTTCTTGTAGTTATAAAAGAGTAGACGAGATGTGTTACAAATATTTCTTTATAAGCCAAGAAGCTATTGTATGACATGCGCTGTATAGCTATTCCAGTGCACTTCAACGACTTTTCCGAAAAAAAGAATAAATAGTAATTGTATTCCAATTACGCACACATTATTTTCGTTTTTAAACTTTTCTCCGTTTTCCTTTAGAATGTTAAAGCGCTTTCTATAATTTAAGGAAATGTAATGCAATCATTTGGTAGTTTTTCATAAAAAAAGCCTAATTAGCTAGATTAAAATGACTTGCTTGCCAAATGAATAACTTCAGTGTGTTCATATTTTACAAAAAATACTAGGAGACTAGTTTTGAAAAAAACTGTTTTATCTGCGTGGGCGAAAACGCTGAACAAATGGCTTTGATCAACCAAAGTTGATATGGTTTATTTTTCGTCTGTGGGATATGGTGTTTAGCTATATCCCACAGGCGAAGAACATACCATATCAACTTTTGTTGATCAAAGCCATTTGTTTTACAAAAAATAGTTTGGCCATATCGAGCGTGATGGTATGCGCACGGCATTTTGCACAAATCTGATGCAAATCTGCGGTTTTAATAAAGTTACTTTTAGTAACTCGATGTTCGTAAAAAATAAAGACAAATTAAAATTTTGGAAGTGTTTTCAGTAATAAGGCTATAACTAATGTGATTTTAAGTGAGTACAACTTGTAAACAAATATTTAAGCAGGAACACCCAATTTTGCTTGCTAGTTTAAATGGAATTCTGGTCAACATGAAGTACTACGGATAACTCAGTTACCAATAGCACATCAGTAGGATTACCCCACTAATTTTCAGACGTGTGTGGGTTCTTTTGAAGTCCTCCTATAGAACTTTAAGAGCTTAGACCAACGGCTTATTGTCCCTGTCCACGGACGGTGTGGCAAAAGAGTATCGTTCAAAGTTCAACCCTCGACCAGGCCAGTGTTTGAACGAGACCTTTCGGTTGTCAGTCACAGGTCTTATCAACTGTGCCAACCTCACGCACACATTAGAATCATTAAATCTATATGTGGTCTTTATGTCAAGGGAAACCTTAAAAAAACTCTAAAAATGAAGTAAAGAATAATATTCAGAACACCGTTTTTTACACTGGAACTGATATTTTTCATTGAAAAGGTCCCGACTATGTCAGTCTAAGTTTTGTACTCCGCGGACATTTCAGTACAACCCCCTTTTAAAAGTTTACTAATCGAGATTCCAAACATTTTCCTGATCAGATGAGGAATTAAATATTTATTTTGTCAACAATTAAAAGCTATGAGTCATATTTTATATCATATCATATCACATCACATAAATGTAATAAAAAAAATATATGGCTATGGGAAGGTCACGTGTAGTTTAGACGTTTCTATACTTACATTTCTTTCAGTTTATGAAGACCTTCAAATGCACTGGCTGAAAAATCCCTTATAGGATTGTTCTGTAAAGATCTGTTAAGGACAAATTAACAAGTAAATTAGCTTTCTTTTTAAATTTTGTGAAAGAAAGAAAGAAGTTATAAACTAAAAAATATTTTATTTGCAACATACACAGCTTAACCTCTGTTGTTACAAGTAAAACTAAATAGCTTAAAATCACGCAGCTTGCCAACTTACAATTTCTCGAGAGACTTCAAACCTTTAAACGTGTTGGACCCGAGTTTCCTAATCTTGTTATGGCTCAGACGCCTACGAAAAAAATGAATTATAACATTGTTTAAAAAGAACAAGTAGGAAAAACGACAAAAGAAGACAATGTATAAATAAATTAAGAAATTATCCCAAATGATACTGGTTTGCTTTTTATCTGATTGTACTAAATACTATCCTAGTTTGCATGTGGTGAAAAAATTATCGAACTAGCAGCTAGAAATAGCGTAAAACTTGGAAAAAAATCAACGAGTAATTTTTAGTATCTCTGACATGCTTCAGGAGACTCTTTTACTGTTGACGCGCTACATATACATATATCGTTTTATTATGTACGTACCATAGTAAAACAAAACCTGACTTATATTCAAGAAATCGCAGGATGTATTACATCTGTCTACAAAGTCTTTAAAGTCTTCACCAACTTACGCCTGCCTATCTTCTATATAGTTTCAACTATTCTTCTGATTTCCACACCTATGAGACGCGGCGTAAAGATCAACTGTGCTTGCCCTTTGGCCAGGACAAAAAAATACTAAACTTCATTCCAATATAACGGTGCTAAGGTGTGGAACACATTACCGAAACACACTAGGCAAATAATATCTCTGCCAAGATTCAAACAAGTGCTGAAATACCATTTTTCTAATAAGTACCTTGTTAGTCTAATTATTCTTTTTTTTCTCCTGTATTTCTGTAAACATTCCATTCCATTGTATTTCATTTGAGAATGTATATTTCTTTTAGTTGTTGATTATACACAGGCCTCCATTCAAACCAGTTGAAGCTGAATTGGGCATACCTGTTTAAATATTGTTAAATAAATAAATAAATAAGCTTAACCTAACCTATTTCCATCCTTGCACAAAACAGAACAACATTACATCACTACAAAGAATCATAATCAATGAACTTCGATGCACTTACAGAACTCTCAACTTTGAAAGTGCACCAAACAGGAAATCCGGAATGTGCTTAATCTCGTTGTTCTGCAAGTATCTTAAAAAGACAAGAAAACGTTGTAATCTTCTCATATAACAGTTCAACTGGATAGTTCAATCAAAGCAACCTAGCTTGTGCAACCATTACTGACATTAACTGAATTCCCCAAATAATTCTTAGTGTAATTGAAGTAACAGCAAACAACAAACAAACAAACAATTCTTTATTTTCACTCGTTGTCAAAAGAGTATCAATCAAGGCTAAATTTAAAGGTATGAATGCTGGGACTGCAGAAGTAGCATAGGAGTTATTCTGGACTCCAGTCATATCACGGCCAAATAAAAAACTACAAAGTTTGGTCAAAAGAGAACAATTAAGGTAACCATTCACTTTCGAACGGATCAAAATATCGGAATGTAGATTTTTGCTAAATATAAATATACATAAAATGAACTTCCGATTAAAAAAAAGCGTTTGTCAGTACGTCTAATAGTTTGCGCGATATGACGAACGAGAGATTACAAACTAAATGTAATATTTTTTTTAAAAAAGACGTTGTTTGATTATTTGGGATATTTATATGACAATACAACTTCCATATTTGAACCGTAAAATATACTTATTAGTGCTGAGCGGCAAAATTGTCCTGGTAAGGTAACTCCTTCCCTTATTGGTTCATTTTCCGCTAACTAGCTTCTCATTGCCCACGACCAGGTCTCATCTGGCCTTGTAGTTCAGTTGGCCAGTTAAGACCAATAGTGATCTGTTCCAGAAGCCTTAGCGTTTGAATCCCACCGGGGTCAGAACTCTCTCTCAGAAGCTGTCACTTGAGGTTTTCATGGAACACATCAACACACCACATTTAAAGCATTATAAACATCTTGAAGAATACAACTTACAGGTAAGTTAGGTTTCTGTTGTTATCAAAAACTCCAGCATGTACGGTAGCTATTCGGTTGCGTCGCAAACTCCTGTAAGTAGTGTAATAAAAATGAGATATTGTAAACTAATTTTATAGAATGAAGATTTAAAGAATTTGTTGTTGTTGTGGATTGAATTCCAAATTATGTATAATATATAACTTATCAACACACAAATTAAACAGTGTTTAAGACAGTGCTGCCATATAATCACCACAAAACATGTAAAACTTTATTTTCCAATTACTATGAATAGTCGCTTCGTTTTTTTCGAGGGTGGGAAGTAAACAATATAACAAAAATATTAATAACAATAATAACAATAATAACAATAATAATAATAACAATAATAATAATAATAACAACAATAATAATAACAACAACAACAATAATAATAATAATAATAATAATAATAATAATTTTTTATAGTATTTAACAATAACATTCAACTTTATTTCAATACATGCAACTTTAAAAGGTAATTACAAAAGTATACTTATAACAATAATAATAATAATAATAATAATAATAATAATAACACGATATTATGTACTTAACCTTTATTCTGCTCGATAAAAGTCGGGTTGATAATACTCGAGTTTAAATCTACCAACTGACGCTACATACTTACAATGTTACCAAGTCTGTGTTTTGGCGCAGAAGATCTGAACCAATATCCGTCAAAAAATTTTCCGAGATATCGCTGAGTACAAAAAATAATATTTTAATAATGATTATTAGGTAAAATTGAGGCAGAAAGAGAACAGCTTACCCCATGTTACCATCAACTAAGATCCCTACAGCAGTCCTTCTGGAATCGTATCCTCGCTCAGCTGGAACTCTCTTGAAACGCTAAGCCTCTTGGCACAAGCTCAAATGTTCTACAAAATCCGTCACAGCCCACTGTAGTCAACATTTCTTTTCATGCCGATGTCAAAGAAAATCCCCGCCCTCGAACAGTAAGAACTTGGAACTCACTACCTACTTCTGTTGCCTCTACCAAAAACCTGGACCAATTCAAGTCCGCCTCTATAGTCTGCGCTTTGAACTAACTTTATTTAAACATTAATATTATATAATACAGAATTAACTTTTTGGTCAAAAGTTATGATAAATGTTGATCTCCACAGAATAACCAGTAGCAACGGATCTTACTTGGCACCGACAATTGCAGAGGAATGAACTTGTTTTAAAAAAACAAAACACCGGTGAAAACAGAATACTACAGCGCTAACGTGGCCTCGATCTGGAAAAAGAAAGCGAGGGAGACCGAAAGATATATGGGTAAAGGTGGTGGAGGAGAAACAAAACCACTTGGTTGGCAAAGAAGAGCAAAAAGGAAGAACTTTGTCACTGCCCTATGCAGCACTTGGCGCAAAAAAGAACCCATGATGACGATTCATGAATATTTTCTTTTTTCTCTTCTTGCTACTATCATTTATTAAATGCCTTCATAAACTTGTGATAATGGTGAAAATATTAATGATGATGTTGTTATGACACAAAACATCATCTAACTCAAGTTACTTACAGCGCCTCTAACTTGTGTAAGTCTTTCAGTAGCTCTTGAGGGAGGAATTTGATGAAGTTTGAGTTCAATCTCCTAGGAGAGAAGATAAAGGATTTAATTAGGCCAAACTAAGATTTCTTTGGTTGAAAACATCCAGATCCGTACTTTTGTTTGTAGTTTGTAACATATTTAGAACATTAGTACAATAAACTGAACAAACGTTTATAAGACGATTTCCAAACGTAAATGTGTTTTTTGAATCAAACAAACTAATTTTCAGCAATGTTTTTAGAACTGACATTTCGAAGGCCTAGTAAATCAAATATAAAGAAATGACAATCGTTTACACTCTAATTAAAGATCGGTTATCAAATTCTCCTCATATGCTTTAACTGATTTTAAATGTTTTTAAAACTTCCTATCACGCAAATGTTTTTATGCTTTGAAGAAGTGTAGTTGCTTTGTTAGCAGTATTTGAAATACATTTTCCACATATCGGAGATAAAACTGGAGTACAATGAGTAAATGGCATTCCTAGAAACCAAATCAAGCAAAGTCACCAACTAGCAACCGCCTGTAATAATCGATTATTAAGTTTTGACTGTACCCATACCAAATTACAAACTATTGGTTTCTTTCATACTTGATAACATACATCAAGATATCATGAGATTTATTTTAGATATCTTTTTGAATTCTTTTGCAAATGTGCGTTTGGAGTGCTGGGCGAAATGACAATTGCTCATAGTGGTAAAAAAATATACTTACAGTGTTTGCAAAGAAGACAAATTGTAGAAGACATCCTTTGATAATCTTGTGATCACATTCCTACTAAAATCACTTCAGAAAAAAGATTTTAACCATTAAGAACAAAACAACCAAATGACATTCACAACTTTAACGTGTTCGCGAAGATTGCAAGTTTACAAAATGATCAAAGGGGTTACAAACACGTACCACCTTAATTCATTCATGGATCAGAGCACATAAAAACTATGGTGTTTTATTGAGACGTTGTTAACTTCATGAAGGTATTTAACGATGTAATAAATTTAGAAAAATCACTTTCTATAAGGCCAAGAAGACTAAAATCATTACTAAAGAGCGGCATTAACAACTTTAAAAATTTGTTGAAAAAATTATAAGTTTATAAAATCAAATGGGTTTTCAAATGTATACCAACAACAATTTATTTACGGGTCAAAACTAAACATGTAGACTTATGCTAGTACGTATGATGTTGCATGGAGATGATGTTGAAAATTACTAACCACAAAAAATAGTCACTATTTCCAAGGCAAAGAAGACAAACATTACAATAGCATATACCTACATATATCTCAGATTCTTTGTTTTGTTAAGTACGCCTTCATTAAGGTAAAATATTCTGTTTCTTGACAACATTCTAGAGATGAAGCAACATGAAACACCGTTAGGTTGAGTCCTGGAATATTTCAATGTTATGCAAATCATCTATTAATTAAGTGTTAACCAAAAAATTGCTGGAAAATTTTTGAACCATAAAATGCTTGAAATACTGCAGTTCAATTTATAGCTTGTTCTTATACTGCTGTAACCTTTAGGTCTTTTTCAGTCTTGGTGTCCCTACACCTTTAATGCGTTACGGTATTGTTTTCAAGGGCGGATCAAGAAAGCTGAAAAAGTGAGGGCCGGAAAATGGCATTTGAAAGTTTTTTTCAGTGTTTTTTCTAAAGTTCTCCAGAAAGAGGAGGGGGAAGGAAGCGGCACTTTCGGCTCCTCTCCTAAATACGCGCATGTTCTTAAAGGATAACCTTTACTGCATCTTTCGTCAGCTTGTCTCTGAAATTAAAGCAGTATTTCTTTGTTAATCAGATTATAGCAATCTCTTTGTCATTGTTTTTAAGCAACGTTTTATTAAACAAGTCATTCGTTTTATTTTAATTTTGCTATAATTTTACACCTTGTTGACGTATATACTGATATGATGTTGTCTGTGACTTGTCATTGGGAAAGTTTGAGATCCGAAAATCCTTTTTTGAGGAAAAAACTATACCCACATGCTTTTGGTTTAACCATATAGGACGGGAATGTTAAAGACAAAAACATAACCACAAAAAACTTTAATTAAAAGTAATAAAGTATTTCATACAGCAGTGTTTCCAAAATAAAACGTGACAAATACTAGTTTCATAGAGAGCGTTAACGTCAAAAAATGAGCTGTCTTTCTGTGCGATAGCACTTAAAGGAAAATGAGTCACCGTTTCTCTTGTTGTTATGATTATTGTTTGTATTCAGAAATAGAGTCTGTCTTTCAATTCAATTGCTATAGAAGCAATACAACTTAAACATGTACCTTACATAAATAGAAAACGAAAACAGAAACTATGATCCTTTTAAAAAAGAAAACTCGCACAATTCACGAGCAATAAAATTTAAACTCGAAAAGGAACTTACATCGCTGCTGTGTTAACAGGAATTATCTTTGGTAGAGCTGTTATTTCGCGGTTTTTCACAGCTTTGATGACCAGTGAGTCTCTATCACGAGCCATCGTCTTGCATTCACACTCAGACAGACAATCTAAAGTGAACAAAATGTAACGGAACTTGAAGAGAACAAAACACTCATCACTTATCATCTTAGTCATTCCGTTGTTGTTATTGTTTTCATTGTCTCTATTTGTTTATTTGTTTATTTGTCATTTTTTTTGTTTTTGTTGCCATTGTTTATGCTTCTGTTTAAAAAGTGCGCAAAGATGAACTCAAAATGAATAAAATGTGCTATAACTATCAACCCATCTTAGAAGTCATTCAGATTGTAGGAATCACCAGTGACTTGCACAAGATATTATAAGTAATACAGTAAAAAACCGCGAGTAAGAACCTGTATTTTTGCAAGTTAGGCTAAACAGGTTCTTACATAAATGGTATGTAACAAAAATCTGGGGTCATTAGGTTCTTAATAGGTTCTTAACTTCTGGGAAGTTTTACAATAGCACTGATGGTTACAGTGTAAGTTTAAAAAATTAAGAACCTAATTTCAAATTTTAGACTAAATAGGTTCTTACATAAAGGGAGTACAACTGGTAAATTTTAGCCTAACAGGTTCCTTAAAATTTAGGTTCTTACTCGCGGGTTTTTTTGTATTTTAGGTAAAACTGACGATCAACTATAGTAGTTCTTTCACATTTTGCTTTTTGCAAATGTTTTATCACAAGATCAATACTTTTATAATCTATTATTTTTATCGGATGCTTTTAACATTATTAAAAAAACATACAAATACAAGGTTTTCTCGAAATGCTTAGCTTTGGCAGAACAAAAATGTCACAGTAATCTTTATTGCTTCGATAGTATAGTGTAGAGTAAAAGATCACCTCACCTTTGTAATTTGGGCACGAATTTTCAGCTCCTTGGATAGAACCTTTGGATCAAGGAAACTCTTTATTAGCAACTAAAATTTTGTGACGTTGCAAAAAGGATCAGAAGTAAGCACTAGTCTGTTAGTAACGTGACAAGTCAGTTTCTTTTTAACCTATGACTGATAACTTTATAGCTATAGATGAAAGAAATATGAGCACAAATTGGAGACACACACATAAGACATAGTTTCTTTGTATTCCCAACCAAAACCAAATGTTACAAGAGAGAAAACTTTTAGAGAAAAGGTAACGATTATCCCTTGTAAATTATGATATTACATAAATATAAACGAATCAGAGAGCTGGCAGATATTATCTCTTCTATATCTTCCATTACAAATCCATCCCCAACAATATCAAGTTTCCAATCTCCTATCAAAGCTGGAAAATGTTTCCTTTTTAAAGGTCCTCCATTGCAAATCTTAATTATATGTTTGGATCAATTAAAACACTGTATCAAAACACGTTTCTCGTCTTCTACCTTAAATATTATTTAAAATAGTTGGTCACTTATTAAGTTTTTGACAACTATATATCAGAAATTTAGAACGTTCTCTTTTGTTTCAAAGTCAGTGACTGCAAGAAAAAGATTATTGTCACTGTAATCTTACCTTTTATTGTCTTGTAAAATGCCTTAAACCCTGTACGCCTTGTGTTCTCATTGCTTTGAAATATTACACGCATTTGGTTTCCAGAAGACTGTACAAAGTCTGGATATCTTGCACCGCAGTATTTCCCAATTCGCTTTAAGCCACTCGCAAAATCTAAAACTTCCACGTAATCTGTTTCACAAGCATGATGATCTTCAAGTTCAAAGTCCATGAACTGGAGTTGAATCACGTGATTTTCAGGTACAGTTATTTGCCAGGTGCAGCGTATATCATTTGAGTAATATCCCGGATATGAAGGTGAATACAGGTAACCGCTCTTGTCATTCAAAACTTTGTCGCATCCTTAAGAAGAACAATACAGAGATTTGCTAGGGAACTGAAGTAATAAAACAGTTAAAGGAAATAACGTGACGTTGTATAACACTTTCATGTCACCACTAGTCAAGCAATCCCTCCTCGTGAGAAGGAGTGTTGTTGTTCTAACTGAGGTTTCGACGATCCGTGTGCAAGTCACCTCTGAAGATGACTTCCACTCAGGTTATCGAAACCTTAGTCACAATCAACAACACTCCTCACGACTACAGCAACCCGTAGGATCAACCAATATCAAACATTGACTAACCTAAAGTTGGACTACTGGGGCAACACGCAAAGGATGCCGGTTATGTGATCGGATTTTTAAATTTGTGATAAGTGCAAATCAAAAACTGAACAATTTCACTGAAAATGTCACCACTATCTTGTCCATAGTTAAAGAAAGATTCTAGAGGTTTCATTTTTCTTGTCAATTTTGTTTTGTTAACAAATCGTATTTTGTCCCTAAAGTATTACTCCATCACTTGCCACATAAAGTTTGCTCTCCTTCAGCTTTGTTGCTCTGATTTCAACATTGAATTCTCACAGTTGTAAGCACTGCCAGTAGCACTTAAACAAATTATCATTAAAATTTACCTGAAAAGGCGTCTTCGGGTTTCTTTGGACAGTATCCCGGCGAGGTGGTAAAACCGAGAACAGAAGCCAATCCTTGTCTCGCACCAAGCCACGCTTTAATAAAAAGCTGCCAAAGAGATTGTAACTTGTAATACAAGCGTGAACACCTTTCTAATAATTCAACACAAGGTAAATTAACAGAAATAAAAACAAACAACTCGACATGCAATAAACTGATTTAAACCGTCTTTCATCATACAGAAAGTGTTTAAAATATCACTGCTAAATCCAGATTGCTGCTGTATCTAAATCTAACCCTGTTTCATAGAAACCAGCTCGTGCCCTCTTATGATGATTTCGTCTAAAGTTTACATTTAGAGTCGAATATTTGAAGAGTGTCTAATAATAACTATTGTTCTTAACACCTTTGAACAAAGGGTGGACATCGGCTAAGGTTTAAACTTCGTTTAAACAACCGGCTCTTAAATTTTGGAATGTTTATGCCAAATAAAATCAATACTTCGAAAGGGAGGTAACTTTCTACTGTAACAAGAAACTCTGTAAGGCCGAAAGTAATATTTTTTCTTTTCTTTTTCTTGATATATGTATGTGCTAAAATAATTTTTTCTTTTCCTTTTCTTAATAAATATGTGTATACAGTGGTTATGTTTTTTGTGATTCCATGCATATTTCTGTGTCATGATCACCGGCCTCATTTTGTTTTCATATTTTGATAACGCGCGAATTAAGGACATAATTTGTTTTTACAGTAGCAGTTTTGGAAAACCAGTACCGGCCAATACATATATACACTTTTATCCACTACCATCTCTTAACAACTTACTAGTTGTAAATTATGCGTAAGTACAAATACTTGTTGTTGTTATTACTATATTATAAATACGGAAAATATATCGCGCGTTCTGATTGGCTGGGGTGGCGTTTAAATATCTGCACAAAGCACATCAAAACTGACGTCACAAATGACTTGTAAAGATTTTCTTAAGTTTCTGCACCAGTTTGAGCTTTTAAACTAATTTTTAACAGGAATTTAAGATTGACAGAGGCAATGTGCTTGTCACATACAAAACTGCCTTAATATAGCAACTTTTGGCGCCAAAAGTTGAGGACGTCGCCACCTGTTCAGTTTACATTTGAAGTGAAGAAACAAACGTACAAAGGTGTATAAAGTGCGAAGAAACAAAATAATTCAGCCAGTTTAAGAGGCCAGGACTCGAAAACAGATGAAAAGCCACAGAGGTTAAGAAGCATAAAGTCACCAAAAGTTTTTAAGAAGACTTCAGTTAAAGATTTGAATTTCAGGCTCGACTAACTGAGTAATGAAACTATATAAGCTTACACAAAAAATTCGAATAGCTGCATAAAAGTTGTCTTGGGACATTAAACACAAAGGAAATGTGGAATGCTTGGACTTTTAAGAATGTTAGTTTGATAAGACAGCAAACATGATTTGAGCGACCAAATCTGTTTGGCTAGGGCCATTCATTGCTCTAAATATAAACAGTTGAAATTGACTAAAATGACTATTTAGATTACCCTTAGTACTCTTGTTGAAGTAGAAGTGCTAGTAGTTTTTGATTTAAATTTAGCCTCTTAATTTTTTTTTTATGAAACGATTTTAACCTTATCCAAAATAGATATAAAGTATATATAACAAAACTTGACTTGATTTTATCCGAGCTGGTTTATTTGGCTTATTTTATAAGAGAAATACATAATACTTTTCCGCTTGCTATGATGAGTTATAGAAGCATTCGAGAATTTGTAAGGACAGCCTCATGTACTTAGACATTTTCGGGTGCTTCTATAATTCAACATAGCAACCGTTGGAATTTTCTGTTTCTTAAATATTACAACATATTCAAAGCGACACTACATGATTATCTTCACCCCTCATTTTGTCGATGTAAAAAATATTTTCATTAATAACACCGAAAAACTTCGTAGCACAAAGACCTCCTCCTTTTTTTATCCCTTTCTTTTCAAAATTTTTGAATGCTCAGCCTTTGCTAACGGCAGTTTAAATCTTACCTTGTAGCCTGTAACCCCCGATACTGCCACCTGACCAAACTCCCAGCTGTATTTGAAGTTGTTTGTCTGGTTAACCCTCCATGTTAACTGCTCTGTGTGGTGACCGTTCTGCAGAGACAACCTTTGATAAATCTCGAGCGTCTTTGATCCAGGACCGAAGAGAAGATAACGGAAGCGAAGGCAGAAGACAAAATTTGTCTTAGCTCTGTTTAGCAATGGACTTTCAAACATAGCTGGGAAGACGTCTTCTTTAGCTTGGGCTTGTGACGAATCATTTTTATATACCATGAGTCTTTTTCCTAGATAAACAGAGAATTAATACAGTAATTAAGTTAAAAAGAGTTTTGTGAATTCAAGTTTTGATTATGCAGTTTTTAAACACAGTCTTTTTTCTTGCTCAGACACTTCGGCCATTCATGCTCGTCATCAGTGTTAACGGTTCTATGGGTTTGATCCTTTATTCATGCCTTTCTACACTGAGAAAAAACACGTGTTCCAAAGCAATGCTGTGCACATGGTACTTTTAGAACCAGAACTGTAAATGATCCTGTTTTAAACGATTTAATTTGTGTTTAAGGTCTCGTTTACATGAACCCAGGTTGGCTGCCATGCAACCCGGGTCAAACCTTCTCCAGTCAAACATCCGTAACTGTTTTCATGAACCGCCGGGCCGGGTAAGACAACGGGTTCATGTAAACAGTTACAGGCGTTTGACTGGAGAAGGGTTGACCCGGGCTGGCGACCTGACCCGGGTTGGCAGCCAACGCGGGCTCATGTAAACGGCCCCCTTACTCTAAGGGGCGCCAAGCATGAACCTTTTCTTAACAAGACGCTCATTAAGCCTTTACTCGTGGTACGAGTGGAGACTGAAATGAGGTTGCATTCAGTTATTTTAACCCTTGAAGCTTTTAAGGGGCACTGACCGCGTGGGACCGGGGACAAATCCCAAATACGGCAGTCACTGGACCGAATTGCTATAGTCGCGAAATAAAGAAAAAAAATAAAAAATAAAATAAATGGATCCCAAAAGATGACTCGTGGTACCACGAGTAATATGGGGGGCCCCACGCTTCTTAAACGAGATACATATTGATAACTAAAAACACTGTCAAACCTGTTTAGTAACATTAAAATAGCAGGGTTATTTTCACTTACCATCAGAATCTTTACATGAAGCAGGACAAGATGTGTTAACTTCACCAACTGTCCAGTTCAGGAAATGCGTCCAAGGCGTTCCAGCATCCGTAAAGTGTCCAGTACAGTCGTAATACATCAGGTCAAGGTAACTTTTGTCGAGTAGAGTGCTCCATAAGTTAACCGAGGTGATAGTTCCCACAAATTCATCCGCTATTTCGTTTGGTATGTAATGCTTCTTGGTTAATCCAATGATGAACTCGCCGTTACCTTGTAAAAATTGAGTTTAGTAATTGTTATACTGGCATTGACTAATGCATCACATAAATGTTACGCGAATGTTGCAGTTGTTTCAGTGAGCTGTTTCCAGTTAGGCATGTTGATTGGTTAGGCTGATTGGCTGGGCCCGGTTGTACGAAGAGTGGATAACTTTATCTGGCAGATGAATTACTATCCAGCGGATAAAATTGACGCGTTCTTGATTTTGATTGGAAAACGCGCCAATTTTATCCACTGGATAGGGATTTATCCACTGAATAGAGTTATCCACTCTTCGTACAATCGGGCCCTGGTTTATACTTTTGATCCGCCAGTATTTTACTGCACTTTCATTCCAGATTGAAAACTTCTATGTAAGCGTAGACTGAGTTATGAGATTCGTTCTGAAATGAGATTTGTTCCGGTATCACGTAAACACAACCTAGAAGAAACGTACTTGTGAGTAGTCTTAATTGTCATTATCCATATTATTATTATTATCATTATTATTATTACTATTATTAATGTTACAAATATCATTGTCATCGTAACCAGCATCATCATCGTCATTACTTTTGTTGCTTTGTCATTATTATAATAAAGATTATTACTGTTGTTATCCTTATTAACCTTAATACAATTATTACTATAGTTGTTGTTTTAATGTATTGCTCACGCTAACCTGGAATAGTAGCTACTTTTTCCCTGTCGAAAGCTTGGTAAAACTTTTTGTTGACAGTAGCTTGACGATATCCATCCGTTGCTCGCCATCCCAAGCAAATGAAATGCCAGAAACCATCTCTCAACGCAGCACCTAAGCGGCTAACATTTAAGGTTCGGAGTTTGTTATAGTCGTTTAAATTTAGTAAGATGAATTACTGTCTGATACCGTCTGAAAACTACAACAAAAATCTTGTGCGTACGTACATTCTCACGTTACGTCTGTTTCATATATCTTAAATATATCTTGAAGAAACAGTTTACCCCTGTACTTATCCCCTTCATTTACTTCCGCTATTTGCCACCTTTGCTTACCCAATCTTACTTAATCCCTTTAATTACTCCATTTAAGTTTACTTTACCTACCCTTTTTTACCCCTTAACTTGTCCCTTTTAGTTGTCACTTTACTTACACTTTCTACTTACCCATTTTAACCATCGATTTATTGACACAAAATTTAACGCCTGTACTTTCGTACGCTAGTTACGCCTTTTTACGTCCTCTAGTTACTTCCTCTACGTACCCCATTTACAAATGCCCGTTCTTCTAACCCCTTTGCTTATATACCCTCCTTGACTTATCCCCTCAATTTACCCCTGTACTTACCCTCTTTTCTTTCCCTGGTACACCATGGTATCGTCGCTGCGCATGGTCATTCCGATTGCTATAAAATACTTGTTGTCCTGTTCGTAATTCACCCGATAGCGCACCGGTGTGCCCAGAGGAGACGCACCGGAGCTCTTTATCCATAAGCACAAGGTGAAAGCGTCTAGATCCGGAGTGTTACCCAGTTTTATGTATTCCTTGTGACCAGGATGAAAGGTTATTTCGCAATCATCAGTTTGCGAAACTGCGGAAAAAATCAGGAAAATGTAAACTATAGTTAAATGCAAGTTATTGCCATTTTCAATATTTTCAACTGTTGATAAAAAAAATTAGACGCAGCAAAGAACGTTTCGGATACAGACAAACAAACACAATGAAAAGTAAACATATAAAAGGAGAAAAACGCTCTGCTTCGATTCGATAGCAAGAGTACTAGTTATACTGTTTTTACTATTGGAAAGCTATTTGAATGTGTGAACTTAAATTGTAATTTAATTAACACGCGATAGAGCAGCAATAATTAAAAAACGCTACAACCTGTTTTACGTCTCACCTATTTTTGAACGGTTCTGGGCGCTCAAAATAGAGCTATAGAGGTTGTTCCTTTTGTCTTTCCCCACTTTCGACCAAGCAAGGCCAAGGTTGTTGTGTTTGTTTTTCCAACCACACCACTTCTCCGTTAAAACACCGCATTCATCGTTTTCTGTAGCATAAAAAGAGACGAACGTTTAATTGGTTTTCAGCGAGAATGTATATGGTGTTGAGCGTGGTGGCAGTGACAGCTATGTTGATGGTGATTTTGTCGGTGATAGTAGCTGGTAGGGATAGTAAAGTTGATAAGGTTAGCGATAGCGAAAACGGAAGAAGTGATAGAGATGATGATAGTAAGAGCGATAGAAAGAGAAATAGTAAAAGTGATGGTGGTTAGGAAAATTATATAGTGATGGTGATTGTAGTGGTGACAGCAATTATGACGGCGGTAGTGATTATGGTGATAGTGATGGGTTTGAATTTGGTCTTTGTTACGGTGTTGGTGATGGTGGCAGCAATAAATAAATAAATAAACAAATAAATTATTTATTTTTAGTCGATAACGTTAGGAGAGGTCTTCCTCATTCTCGAGCCAAGGAATCATGTTAAAAAACTCAAATACAATTTACAACACCGGCATTAGCCTAATCCTATCGACCAGTGTGTGGGTTCTTTTGAGTCCCCCGATAGAACATTAAAAGACTAGACCAACGGCTTAACGTCCCTGTCCACGGACGGTGTAGCGAAAGAAGGTCGCCCAAAGTTCGACCCTTGACCAAGCCGGGGATTGAACCTGTTATCTTCTGGTTGGTAGTCAAAGATCTTACCAACTGCACCAATCTCACACACACAACTGAAGTAAGTGTGAGTGACAGTGAATGGCGATGTTAGTTTTGATGATGACAGTGATTGTAGTGATGAAAGTGAGGATGAAACTCATCATAGTTATCGTCTTCATCGTCAGTTATGCACTTGAGTTTATGTTCCTTTTCTTATTCTGCATCCTCTTTTTTTGTTTCGAAATACAGACAGCTAATATAGTAAAAATATACTCACTATTACACTTTCTCAAGATCCCTGACGTCGTCATACACCATAAACTGTCGTTGTCCTCGACGCATGTGCTGTACGTCTTGTTGTTGTGTGTGAACGGAAAAACACAACATTCGCCGTCATTTGTTGATCTTATCTTGCAGGACTGCAGCGAAGGATCTGAAGAACAAACAGGCCAACATAACAAAACCGACATAAAAATGATGATTATGAAAGGAATAATTGGACACTGTGACTCAGTGTTAATTATTTAGTGATGTAAAAAGAAAAGACAAGCAAACTTAGTTCTTTGTGCTTTAAGAAAAGTACAACACTTCGCAACCTGATCGCGAGCTTTTTGTTACAGTATTCCTGTAGCTCAAAAACCAATAACGTTATTCAAAGGAGATTAACCTTTGATTGCAAAAGACCCAAAAACATAACGTCAAAGGGTAAAAATTTGGGGGAGGGGGTTCAAATTATGATCCCCCAAATATTTTCTAATTTAAGATGAAAAATGCTTTGTCAAAAATATTTTATCAGCAAGTAAGTCTAGATTGTAGGATGAAAAGTAATAATCCAAAGTATTGAGAGTAAAACGAAAGAAAACAAATAAAACTAACGTTTGTATTGTTAAGTTACTGAAAAATAAACACTAATAATTAATACATTAAGCACTTTCGTGACAGCTTGAAGGAATTCGGTTCTTCTTCTCTCTAGAATGTGCACATTTGGAAGAATCTAAACAAACGTGGGCCGATCACGTATGAGGTGTGGCAAAACAAGCTTTACATACTCACTTAAAAAATTCAAGCGCTCATTGACAGACAACCATCTCCTAGCAACAACAAGGTCTCTCAAGTAACCATGGAAACGTTGATTTGTGTCCTTCTTTAACCCAATTTCGTAGTAGTAGTGGTTTGTTGGGTTTACGTTGATGCTGCGACTTCTTGAGCGATAAGTTCTCTTCGCTACGTTATTGACGAACAACATCGCAGTCCTGTAGTACGAGTGCCACTGAAGCCCAATCTGTGTCCACACACCCGTCGGTACATTGCTTGAGAAGAATTATAAATTTATCAAAACCGTAACAATTTCTTTTCACCCATTTTTAACTCAACTCGGAAAAGCATAGAAGGCATATACAAATGAATGTAACATGAGATAGGGAGAAACAAGAAGGGCTTTTAGTTAAACACTGGACTACCGAGGCTTGTAAGTACGACCAAACGCAACACAATACAATACAATACATTGCAGTACAATACAATGCAGTGCAATACAATATAATACACAACAAATAAACACACATACATACACGCATGCATACCTTCATACATAAATACATTCTTTACATACATACATACTTGCATAGATACAAAAAATAAACAAACAAATCACATGTGCAATACAGATTCATAAAAAAAAGAGACAAGTTAGACGTGCAGCCGAGTATTTTCGTGGTGGTGGTTGGGGTGTGTGTGAGACGGTTTAAAGGGGATAATTTTGGAAATTGTGTTTGAACTCACCCGCCAGCAAACCAAAATATATCTTCACCGCTCCCTCCGGGATCGTACCGGAGCTGTGCAACGAGAATGTTATTTAATATATACAGTCGAAACTGATATGGAGGCGTCCAGTCGGAATACACGTGACTCATAGGCTTGGCCGGGTCACCAAGCTTTAACCAGCACCATATGGAGAAACTTGTGTTGTGAATATCTACTGCTGGTGTGTCAGCGGACGCGCTCTCGCCGTTCAAATAGAGTGCGGTTACCTGGTCAACCTGACGGTGGGTGGCGTCACCGTGTAGTCTGAATAAAAATAAGATTAAAATAAGGTTTACACAAATAATTGTCGCAAGTGAACTGTTATTAAACTCTGCAGGAGTTCATTGATTTTAACTTGGTTGCTGTAAAATATAACGTCTTTTTCAATTTTACCTAAGTGAAGCATCCGATCCATCAAGTCTCCAGTAATGCGCTTCATGAGGAAAGATTGCATTTTCATCCGGAATCTTTTCTGTCAAAATTACATCAGTTTGTGAAAGTAAGTATAAGCACATTAAATGGGCGGATCAAGAAAAACAAACTTAGGCTAGCTAAAGCAAGGGTCTTATAGGAACACTATCAAATTAGACCAATAATAAAAACGAACATGTTCAGTTATACATATAAATTAAAGTGCCATACTACATATTAAAAATTTAAGTATCATATTACATGTTAAAAAAACTACCAAAATGCATCTTAATACTACTACCTAACTACTATTACTACTAATACTAACAAAAAATGATAATAACAATAATAATAATAATAATAATAATAATAATAATAATAATAATGATAAAGGTTTATTAACTAAAACAGAATATTTTATATAAAATGATAAACTGCGTTTATCTCAAGTAGATAAAGGAATGTTTATAATTTTTATGGAATTATTTTGCACCAGAAAGTTATGGCTAGGAATTTTAAGGCTTGGCTATAAACTTTTTACCAGTTTTTAAAAAGTGTGTTGAGGAAGCTGATTTGCAGGTTCATGATATTTGTTTATTTTTTAAAAGACCTATAGATGAAATCATTTCATAAGCTGTTAACGCGCTAACTAGCTTTGGCATGAGTTTTACCTGACCAGGGGATAACTTCACAACTCTCCCGAGTAAACGATATGTCGTCAACAGCCACTTTAGAGGATAACTTCTTTCTTACACCCTCAATGATTATCTGACAAGAAAAAGACAAAGAAAAGCAAATAAATAGTTGATTAGTTTGCTTTTTCTTCTGCTAGCCCTTCAAACAGTGAGTATATTGCTATCTCATAATCACTGTATAAAGAGCTTGTAGAAAGCATTTTGAATTGTAACACTATTATTACTGCGTTTTAAAAACGATTATTTTAAGCAATAACAGAAGAAAGATACAGACGATTGAATAAAAGGTTGTCATTGGTTAAATAATTTTGAATGCTGCGAAGAACTATTTGGAGTTTCAGTTCATTCGTATGCCTGTTTCATATGGTGTACAATAATGAAAACCGTTTTAGAATTCGAAAGACTACGAGTTTTTGGCAATCTCATCAACACTGTCCTCACTTAACTATAGTGTCAACTGAAATACGTGCTTGTTATTGAGGAACAGTTGCAAAAGTGTTTTGCAATTCGTCAATAGTAAAAATAGTCGGCCAAAAAAATTGAAGTCCTTTTCGCTAAACAACCATCCCCTTCCTTGACTGTTAAAAAGTAAACCAAAGTCTGTAATAGGAGGCCGCACACAGTCCAGGAATAGATATTGACCGCTGCGCGCAAAGCATTCGGAGATTGAATTTGGACATAGCATGAAATCGCTAGCCGAGATTGGAACAGTTTGGTGAAATGCAGAGAAAGGGAGCATCAAAGCATTGCTGTAATCGTGTGAGCTCTCAAATAGTGTATTTAAAAAAGGCGCGTGCTGTTTGTCCAGATACCAATCCAACAATGCTTTGCACGCACGTTCGTGACGTCAGCTATGCGGAGTGTTATTTTGTGGCGGTAGTCGGCAATATCATAAGATTCAGTTTTATTTTGTGCAACCTACTAAGTCTTTTTTTTCCTCACTTACTCCTCTCCCCTTCAATTTTAAGTTTGCTACATATGCGCATGTTATTATGCTGCCAGTGGAGTCTTACCTAAGTTCAGTGGTAGTGTTACTTTAAATCTCAAAACAGTTTATACGATGACGTGAAAGATGTAAAAACATGTTTTAATTGAAAGTTAGGAATCTTTAACAGAATATAAAAATATGGTGTACATACCTGAAAAGATGCGCCAAAGTTTATAGCCAATTGCGCATATATCCATTTGTCTTCTTTCTGCCACGCTTCCCACATTTTTGTCCTGTTTGCCGTAGAGGCAACAGCAGACCTCCAATATACTTTGAGCTCAGGGCTTCCTGAGCCGTGTACAAAGTACCAAAACTTCATGCACCGCCAGCCATCCTTTTCACTCATCACAGGGCTGAACAAGAGATGTGAGGCAGGTACTGACGAGACTAGACTTCCCATAGTAAGAACAAGATAACCTGTTAAGAAATAGAAATGGTTAAATTTCGAACTCGATCAAAGTTTTTTCAAGAATTTTGTACTTTTTCTGAACAAAGTTCTCAAAAATTGTTTTCCCTTACAACTTGCTTTTATATTCCACGGGTGACGTACAAGTTTTGGAAGGAAGCCGTATTTATTAATTAAAAATGGTCTCAAAAGGGGTTCAAAAAGTAACTACTTTAGTCTAGAAAAACAATAGCTATAGTCTAAAGTTACATAACAACAACAATTGTGGAAATCAAACTAGGCTAAATCGGTACAAAAAAGACGAAAAAGACTAAAATCAGTGTAATATTATAAAGACATTAGAAAAGAAAAATGTATATGCATATATAAACAACATCTACAGCATCTATACTCAGCACTTAGTGAACATTAAAAGCCAAAGTCCATGAAGGTCTGTCAGGCTAATTTAATACTTTGAAATTAAATTTGATTTTAATCTCGCTTTGAAAGCGCCCTTGGATAGCAGCTTAATGTCAGGTCTCATGTTACATGCCCCAAAACAGATATACAAACAAGGGAATAAATCGCTGCAAACACAGCTAAGCTAACGTGGCAGCGCTCACTTGTTTCACTGCGCCAACTTTCCACAAACCAACTGTGGATTTGATTAAGATCTAGCAATGTATTTCATATCATGTGGTAAATGAACCGAGACAAAACTTCACTACCTTCCAAGCGCTGCCAATCAAACTTTGGGTGAATATACTTGAACTTCGTGCTAACTTCCCATCTCGCACTTCCAGTCCAACCACATTTGTCAGATTCAAAGTAACAGTTTGGATTTCCTACAAGATAAAACAATTGATTAAGGAAGGAAGAAAAACAGAATCCCCCCCCCCCCACCACAAGGCAATTTTTAGCGTACAAATTATTTTAGTTTCAGTTTGGTTCAGAAGACCAACTTTGGTTATATTACAGCCCGAAGAGGACAGAAAGATTCCAAGAAGAGCCTTGAAACAAATTAGTCGAACTTCGGAAGCGACTCGCAAATGTGAACATAAGCTGTTTTCATCCTCTTCTTTCATCTGTGTCAATAGATAGTTTCAGTTTTGGTTCCCAAGGCTGAGAACCACAGAATTTTTAGGGAGAAGTTCACTGAAATGGTTCGTTCTATTCCGCTGGAAAATTTTTAAAAGTTTTGGAAAATCTAAAACGTATGCCTCTTTTTCCATTCCTCTGAACCGAAAAGTAAAATTGCGGATAATGTTCATTGTGCAAGCTAATCTTACAAACTACTCTGCTTTCCTTGGACATCACTGCGCTGGTAAGTTTAAAAGGCATAATTTATTTTGAGCTTATTATTATTTTTAACTGATGCTGTAAGATACTATGTGAAATTTGAACGCAACCTTGATTTTAAGATCTTTCGATCGATCTCGATCAGACTGCAGCCTGAGCTGTGACAGAAACTTTAGCTCAGTGAATAGTTATCGAATCTTTTCACTCAGTTGACGATTACTCCGCCAAAATTCTTATCCATTCCCGTCGGTTTTTTCGTGCAAATGGTAAACGGCCCAAAACTTCAGTTTCCGCGAGAGAAACGCTTTGTTTCACGGACGGGTCAAGTTACTGTATTAAACAAGTTCTGGCCGTGTCACGGCTATCTGGCCTTTTGTATTGCAAGCGCGAATGCTGTCTCTTGCAGCTTGTCTGCTTCCTTCCAGATCAGACGATTTTTTAGGTTCTACTTAATTCAGGTTCTCACTTTGTCAGAACAAAACGGCTTTAAAGATTGTACTTTTTCTTACATACTGTGAACCTACTGACCCATCAATCTCACAACAATACCTTAATGGGCACACTGAAAGTAGGATTTCTGGATCGCGTCAGCCAAAAAGCAAAATTTGTTGTGGGACTTTCATCCCTTTTCGTCACCTATTTTGTGGTAGAGAAATCTGAACTTTCTTAATAAGACCCTCATTCCACTGACAACTTCAAAGAACGGGCATATATTCGGATATTCAAAATTGTCCACAAATGGAAAGAAAGCCAAATAACAACTACAGTTGCACTCTAACATCTAACCTTGTCTCTTTCGGATGCTTCCTTGTTGAAAAAATAACAACCTGCGACGGACGATAAAATTTTTGACACAGCAGAAAAATCCACGGGGCCGCTGACGCGAACCAGAAAGTCACTTTCCTTCGGCCTAATTCCTACTGAACGTCGATATTCTCAACATTTTTAAACCTAAACTCTCAACATTTTTAAACCTAAAAATGTTTGAAAATTATTCTTAAAAAGGACTTTCTGAGTTGTTGAAAATAACCTGAAAAGTCAACGAACAGAAGCCAATATGTATAGAGCGTAGTTTCACAGTAGCTAAATACATGTAGATTGTTACTTAAGGCTCTATCTGGCTTCTTTGTCACGTTTTAGTCACACACACACACGCATTCCTTTCAGCTATTTGTTGCAGATAATCAATTGACAAACTTTTCTTAAATATAGGCTTCATCACATAATAGAGATATAGAAAGGCATAAAAGTCGCTAATGGTGACATTTTCAAAGAAAGTACTCCTGTTTTCAACACGATTTTAATCTTTATTCTTTTATTAGATTTTGAGCACAATAGAGATTGGAAGTGCTGCTATATCAGCGTGAATATGTAAGGCTAGAACACGCTTATTGTAAGGATATGCAAGAAAGGAGAGAACGGAATTAGTATGTGCAAAACCGAGTTGCGATCTTGAAGCAGCCTTGGACCGGCAGTTCATCCAATTTCCTCAACTGCTGCAAGCTCCGAAACTTAAATTTTACAGGTAAGTTTCAAATTGACCGAATTTTATACCCAGTTTACGAGAAGTCATTACTCGTGCCGAAGGCAACGAGTCAAGAAATTGGCTCCATTCTTCGTGTTTTTTGTGTCACATTTAATACGCAAGACTTCTGCCCTACTCCTACATCCGTTTTCCCACCAAGAGCTGGAGTTGGGTTTGAACACGTGCGTTTGCGAAACTGCTGACCAGTACCACATGTATGACTGCAGGCCGACCATTGAGCCCATGTCGACCAACCCACGGCGGTTTCAAATCGCTCGAGAGCGGAATTTTAGTTGGTAACCGCGCCTCGTTGACTGCAAACACATTCCAAGCATGTCAGCTCTGTTAATACTAAACTAGGAAGATGTTTCACAATGGCGCAAGAATCAAGTGCCCGTCTCTAAAATCAAATACGTGATGCTTAGAACAACGTGTTGAAAGATATATTTGAGTAATACACATTTTCTGAATGTTTTACATACAATTCATAAGCCTGTGGCTAATTTTAGCTGTTACAGCTCGCCTTACGCTTGCACTTTTGGCCGAGATGAAAGACCTTCGATGGCCGCGGCGGAAACGAGTTGTTGTGAAATAAAGAAACTTTAAACTCAATTTGTGTGGGTTACGAAGTTTTCCCAAG
>JAOBRG010358140.1:0-12822 GCA_027574985.1 Umimayanthus nakama
CGATCGCGAGTTAGTGAGTTATTAATATCTATTAACTCGCGATTATTAGAATCTATTAACTCGCGATCGCGAGTTAGCTAAGTCGCGATTTAAAAAAAGGTGGAATTTAGAATGTCCTCTATGGGCCACCGTACAAATGTGCACATCGCTATTTCAGCATTTTTCAGCTTCATGTTCATATAAAAAACTGGCTCCTATAAGAAGAGTGTACATATTGCCACATCACACCTTCATTTAGGTTATAAGTAAATGCAAAGTCAACGGCATTTTGTTTTTGAGCTCGCATCCTATTGATTTTAAAACGTTGATTGGCTGTTGGCTTATGTAACTAGTACTGATCCCAGACCAGACATTTGTTATACCTGTTATCATTCTGACATTCATTCACACATTCACACACAACTATCACAAGTTTTCCGTTCAAAACTCAAATGAAATAGATTCACTTCACCCTATTGATCTAGACTTGCCAAAGTCGACTCGAATAACTTTTTTCTGGATGTTTTTAAAATAACGAGCGCCCTTCCTTCGCACGAGGAATAAAAATAAACTGAGTGCATTAGTTATTTCAAAAACACCCAGAAAAAATTATGCAAGTCGACCTGTGGTAAGTCTAACTTCACCTCTCAGTTTCATGCCGTATAAGAACAAACTTTGTAGGATTATAGAATATGAAGGTAAATAACTTGCTATCTTTTAAAACATTTTTTTTGTTCAAACTACAAGCTAGAGACAAGAACAATATAGTAAAGTGAAGAATCGTTTCAGACTGCGGATTTGCCAAAACGTTTTGACTAAACTAACGTGTATTAAGTGCAGGCGATCTTGCCAAAAATCTTATGGTGTTCAATATGAAAACATGTAATAATAAAACTGGTAAATCATCGCTTTCATTTTATATTAACTTCAAGTGGAAACAGAGTTGAAACAATAGTATTTAACCCATTGCGGTTTGACTTTCAAAACTTCTTTTTCACCATAGAAAAATTAGTAAGACATTTCCGGGACTAATTATGCTACACTACTCAATGACTTGGTGTGCTTTGATGATAGTATTATTATATTCGGTCTCTAACAAGGTCATGCTTTTAACATATTCTTTTCTGCGTGTCACTGACAGTTTATTCAGAATTTTATCAATCATTCCTTTTTTTTTATCTCGGCTGATAGGCAAAACAATGCTGCGCTGCTGTTAGTTCCCAGGAAGTAGATAAAAAAGTTTTAAGAATGTTACTGATATTGTACTTGTAGCTGTAGTACGTAGTAAAGCGTCTAAAATAGATTCAGCGTTAATCAGTTGCTGTGTTAGAAGCAAAATTGTGTACTTGATACTTCATATTAATATAAACACAGCTGGTTTTTTTAAAAGCGGGATTTCAGAGCTTGCTATTAAAAAGTTTGCCAGATAAAACGTGGGAGCCCTGAGCCTACCCTAAGGGCTACAAACTATAAAGGCTATAAATACGGGATTGAAGCAGATGAAGCGAGTGGCAACTAATATAATAATAAAAATGTATTTGTATATTAACGTTTTCCTTCATTGATGCCATCAAGGCCTGTAGATTTTCTTTTTGAAAGTCGATTATTTTTTTTCAAAAGTATCAGTTTTACTGAGCCGAGCTTGCATGCACGTGGACAGAATAAATTATCGTCCCGTCGACTTGGCATGCAGATCTTTCAACAGAGCACTTGAAAAGGTCGCGAAACAAAACCCAGCTGCTCAAACCGTAAGATTTGCTGGACAGAGGAGAAAGACATCAATAGCCTGTTAAGACAATACTTGTCATTCAAGACGTCACCTTAAATGCTGCTGGAGTCAACAATGGCTTAGCTCTTTATACAAATCGCGACTGCAAGTGTGCGTTACCCTTGGAAGTTGTTGTTCCTGTTACGTGGGAATATAGCTGTTCGTTTCAACTATTTGCACCTCCGTTCCAAAAGCGATAAACATTTATACTTTGTGGCGAGATTTAGAGTAGAAAGGTAACGTATACGGTCACACTGTCTGGCAGCGCCGGAAAGGGGATTATCAAGGTTAGAGAAACCTTATCAAAGAACCTTTTAAAAGGCAGCTAAAAAGAGCATCCCATCGCTACCTACACATAGTGAACGGAAATTGAAAATCTCAGAACGCTTTTTAATAACCGATCTCCTTAAGTATGCTACTATGAAAAATTCTGGGTCTGAAAATAGCTTCTTGATGGCTGCAGTTTATGGCGCCGATGAAGATCCATTTTGGTAAGCCCTGTGGCGAAGTGTCTTGTTGCATATCCTGCGATGGCGATTTTAAGGAAACGTCTGGTGGCTGTTGCACTTTTAACTTCTATATTCTGGTTTGTGTTGAACACTCTAATCTTATACTCTTATCAAGGAGGATTTATCGGCAATGGAGATAGCAGAGACATAGGTGAACAACAAGAGAATTTGCCTGATTTGCAATCGAGTAGAACGCAGGCAGTGGACGAAACACATGTTGACAAATCGCATGTAGCCAACGAAAATGATAACAGAGACAATGATCAAGACAATGAGAATGAGAAAGTCTTGGAGCAGAAAGAAGAATGGTTTCAACAAGTTTTATCTCATGAGCAAAATAAGTTGAGAAAGGAGCAGAAACATAACAATGACAATGGTAAGCTTGCTAAAGAAAAATTTATTACACACGATATCCGTCATGATGTAAATGAACGCGGCAACAATCTCTTAAAAGAGAGAACTACTGAACAGTTTGAACGGCGAAATCCAAATGGTCCGGGTGAAAACGGACAGGGTGTCGAGATTGGGGAAGGCGAAAAAGAGCAAGAGAAACTGGGATACAGCAAACATGCTTTTAACCAATTAGCGAGTGACAAGATTTCTTTGTTCCGCTCTATCCCAGACACGCGAGACTCCGGGTAAGTGATTATAATAAGGAGTTAAGTTGCAGGACGAGTGCTCGTGTGTTTTTGTCTCCATTCGAGCGTTGGATTATAATCCGTCAACTGACCCCTTATATTATGCATATACTTACTACTCAGTTACTGCATATTTTTTAGGAGATAGAATGCGTAGCGCAGACAGCTGATACACATTTTTGAACCACGTATAAATAATCCCTTTAACCCTTGTAAACGTCTCGACATGGGGTTTGGATTTTTGAGTTTTTAAATTGCTATAATTACATCCTCTCTGCTCGTAAACTGTTTCAAAAAATTTAAATAGTATCAAGAGTTTCCTGCCTGCTTCCTGTTAAAGCAAATCTTCTATCCTGTTTATAGAAACAACTTTTCTTTGACCGAAACGGAAGATTGTGATATATTGCTCTTCAACGCAAACTCAGCTTAGACAAAAAAAGCTGGCTTGGATAGATAACAATTGAACATCTTTGATATGTCTTTTTTCTTATTTTTCTTATACAAAGAACACTTAAGAAAATGAATTTGATAAGAATAAAACTTACAGAAACATATACCCAAGTTGAAGCTACAAAAACCGGAAAGTACTAATAAATATAAAACGTTTGTTTTCATATATTTTAATGTTGTAAAGAACCAACAATGTGCTGTAAAACTACAGGCTAGTCAAAACAAATGAGTAATTGCAATTCCTATTACCCGACTGATCCTAGTGATTTTAAAGTGTCAAAGTGCTGACCTTTAAAGTTTGTCCCTATAAAACATTTGATGCTTTTTAAATTTAGTATACTGACTTGACAAGATAAGTAACGGGCATGTTTATAAAACAAAATTTTTTTAGGTTTAATATGACTTCAGTTTGAGCTCAAGCGTTAAGCCTCGGCTTTGCTTGAAATATAAGACCATGATTTGATCATATCGGCGAGCAAAACCGCGGTATCTCCACAGTCCAAGTCTTGTTACATACAAAAAGTGTTACTAAGATGAACATGAGTAAAACAAGTAAGTGTGAAGTGCCATCGACCAATCTCAAAACTTTGAAGCTTTTAAGGGTGTATGGCAAGTATCACACAAGCTGTTTTGTTTGGCTTCATCAGTCACGACATAATTTCGATCACTGGGTCTACCAAAGCACGCATGCGCCTAATATACTTAACCAAGCATTTCCACCATTCTTCCGAAACTTGTATATACTCATTCAAAAAATGTTCCCTCAGTTAACAAGCATATTGAATTTCATAGCTGTCTCTCTCAGAGACCGCTGCATCGCATGAAGATAGTTCGTTCATTGTTCTTTTAACATTTTTTTTCAAAAGAAATTCGTGACAAAATCCAGATTTTAATATCAATATTTTGTGTCAGCGTGCAATCCTTCAACTCAAACCCCAAGTAAATTAATGATATTGTACATAATTATTAAGAAAAGAAAATTTCATTCACGTTTACAACCGAACCATTTTTCCACATAAATGATTAAGGATTTGTCAATAAAAAGTTATAATATTGGACCCTATCAGTTGGGTGGATTTTCCTTGGTGATTAGGACTTGATAAGTTAACTAAAAGGAACTGAGCAACCCTCGCTGTTTTTCCTTAGTAAAAAATGGCTGATGTAAACCATCGGATACTGGCTTTCGTTGGATTTAATAAAATATATTGTGAGACAACAGCATCACCTTCACTGAGCGCTAGATTGCCTTTAATGCAATTATCAATTTATTCGTAACCCGACAGTTTGAGTTTTTCCTCACAAAACGCCGATAAAAACAGAAGATATCACATTAACCCCACCCCCCCGCCCCCCACCCCCGAAATACGGCAATGAAGACGGTTTCGCGAATTACGACTGAGGCGTAAATCTCAAAACACGGTTGAAACGTGAAACTAACTTCCGAAAAATAGTCTAGTTTGAGTTATTTAATGTTTCTATAGGTAAAGCAAACAAAGCTAATATTACGAAAAGTAGTAAAACCGAGCTGATAAACGTTTCTCGATGTTTGCCCACTTATTGTTTCGTCTCTCATTGACCGACCGAACCAGTATTTTCCGACGTTTTGCGGAAATGAAAGGAAGCCTTAAAATTCTCCCGATATAAATTTAAGGTAGTTTTCAGTCCAGAAAGGGTCTCTTGCCAATAAACACAACTTTTAAGAAACGCTTTTATTGTTGAAATTTTAGGCAGAATTCCCGTGACGCTCAGTCAGCACCATTTGTTTGCTTGTTCACTGTTTAAAAACAAAAACAAAAAATAACTCACCGATTAAAAATGTTTCTTAACACACTTTGCGACGTATTCATGATCAAAATAATATATTTTATTTAAATGATTTGACATTGTCTTGACCTTTATCTCTGAGACGCAAGCCTCTTAAGTACTGACAGTGCGCCTATCGAGAGTTGACAAAAACATGGCGTCATTGTATTGGCAATAATTCTGTGTTCATTTAAATTTTTTTGAAAACTCGATGATTGTAGAAGAAGGTTGGAAGCCATGGAGGTATACCTGACCTTCTTATATTAGAACCTTTTTAACAAGAAACTTGTGGTGTAAAGAAAACAACACTTTTTAAGAGCACTTAATTTGCTCTGCAGACAAGAAGCGATATGTATTTTAACTGAACACACATAGATATTTAAAACAAGTTTTTTAAAAATCCTACGATTTTTTTTTTTATCAAGAATCATTCTGTCTCCATATGTACGGTATCGTACTCCTTCAAAAGATATGCTTTGTAGGGAATTTCATAGTGAATGCGTGTGTCGCTTCGTTTTCTTGTATTATTGTATCGCTTTAGTGTTTACTATGAAGCGATACAATAATTCCATGCTGACGGAAATACTTCTTTTACAAGGCTCTGATTTTCAAGAGATAACCCAAACTGTCCGGCAGTGAATGGATGTGACACTGTTGCGGTTTCGTGAAAACTCATGACTCACATTAATCTGGCCTGTGATTGGCTAAAATCAGTTGCAAGGATGATAAGTAATGGTAATTATATAGGACTGAATGGAGCTCAATTCGGTCTGTAAATGTAATCATTATGCGTGATAAAACATGCTTACCAAAAAAATACAATTTCCGAAAAGTAAAGAAAATTAAATAAGCCGATATATCTTTGTTTTAAAAATTGCCGCTGTTGAAGTGAAATGTTCTCCATCTTGTTTTCGCCACAGTTTCTCAAAGGTTGGTTGTTGTCATTCATAGTCACTATGAACTGTTGCCGCTAATTGGTCAGAAAGCCAGGGACTCGACTTTGTAATTGGTTTATTTAACTTACCGATAATAGTTATGCCAAAACAACTGATGCTGTTACTTGGATCTTTTCGATGATATATTATGCTGCCAGATTAAGGAAAAATAGTGAAAAAATAGAGCAAATCAGATTTAAGGAGAACAGGTTTAACTGAATCATAGTCTCAAAAGATTGTTTCTCATAGACATATCTTTATGTGTGAAGTCATGACCACAGATAGAAAGTAACAAATAAGCATTATGTGTTCACAAATGAAACTTGGTCGGTCGGGTGACAGGATTTGCAGTTGTTAAGTTTGTAGCCTTATCCATTAGCCTCCTCCTTTCCCATTTTCTCCCTGTAGGGAGTTAAGAGGTAATTGAGGTATACTGGAGATTTTACAGTTGTCCCGGCATGCCTCTCCCCAGCCACTTCCTCTCCACCCCCCTGCCCTTCTCCCGCTGTGGACCGTTGCACGGGTGTCGTGACAAGGAGTTCCTACCTTTACGGTATCTCCTGTCCCTCCCCCCCCCCCCCCCTTCACGAAGAGTTTAACGAAACAAAGTAATATCTGCGAGTGAACGTTTTATTCATTCTACCCTCCCTCCAACGGAGAGTTGAAAGACCAATGAAGTTTATTGGAATGCTTGCAGGTGTCGCGGCAAGGAGTATCCTCATGACCTTCCCACCACCAGTGTCGTCATCTGTTTCCATAACGAGGCCTTCTCCACCCTGCTGCGCACGGTACACAGTGTACTGAGCAGGTCCCCCGCAAACCTCCTTTTGGAAATTATTCTTGTTGACGACTTTAGCAATTATGGTAAGCCTGGTTGTGAGACAATATTAGTAATAGTAGTAGTAATAAATTTAATAATAAAAATCGTTATCAGGGCTTTACATCCCTGCCCAAGGACGGTGTGGCGAAGAAGATCACCCCATGGCCGGCCAAGCCGGATTGAGCCCGGGACCTTCTACTATTAACTGAAGGCCCTGTTACGCTGCGCATTTTTCTCAGTGTCTCGCAATGAATGAAAATGTAGCGGTGCAAGTTTGGTGTTGAGTTCCTGTTATATTGTGCATTTTTCTCAGCAATTTATCTTGCATTGCTCCTCGAAACGAAAAACATGAAGTGTGCGCATGCACCCTTGTTAAAACTGCCATTAAATTGCGAGACAAGTTGCTGCAATCCGTTGCGAAAGTAGAGCTGAGTTCTATTTCGTGCAACGCTTCCAAAAGAAGATTGAGAGACAGCCCATGTTAAACTGTGCAATTCTCTAGCAACTTGTCTTGCAACGGCATTGCAAAACAAATTGCTGAGAAAATTGCACAGTGTAAAAGGACTTGAATACCCTGGTTATCAGAGGTTGTCTCGCTTTTTTACGGCCCAAACAGCAAGCGCGAAGTGCGAACCCAACGACAGCCGAAGGCGGGAACGAGCCATGAGGCCCTTCGTTAAATCGCTCAAGCCTTTATAGACGCTCGACGCCCGCAGTCCGACCTCTGGCACCCAGGGCAGGACTTGAATTAACTTCGCACAAAATTTGGTACAATTTGTAAGTGTAGGCTTAGTTCACACCTGTGAAATAAGGACAAGCACAAAGACAATTACGAGCATAGGAAAACCCCAGTGTAAGAATGCATAGAAGAATCATAAGCGGAGGTACAAAAACGGAAACAGTTTTCTTGTGCGTGTGCATGTGCATGCGCATGCGCGTATTCTCATTTTCTTTGTTTCTCTAGTGTGATCATCCGTGAACTAAGCACTGATGCCCGCTTTGCGGATACATGCTTCCTGTTTTTCGTGCTTATCAGTTGTATCTAACTTAAATGTTAAGTTTTTACAACAATAATGTTTTTCGGAGTTGTGTTTATCCTTTATCACTCACGAGTATAAACATCCGTTTTTTACGCTTGTGCTTATTTCAGAAGTTCCAACAAGGCTTTTAATAAACCTCTTTTCACCCTCAGAACTTTTACCGGGTTTTTTCACTTGGTTGACTAATCAACAATACAACATTGTTTTCAGACCATCTGAAAAAGAAGCTTGAAAGTTATGTCGCAAAGCTTGGGAAAGTTCGAATAATGCGCACAACAAAACGGGAAGGTCTGATAAGGGCTCGTTTACTCGGAGCGAAGGCGACCAAGGGTGACGTCATTACATATTTGGACGCTCACTGCGAGGCTAACGTGAACTGGTTGGAACCTCTGTTGGCACGCATTAAGAAGGATCGCACGATCGTTGCGGTGCCTGTGATAGATATCATAAGCTCGACCAACTTCGCGTATTCAAACACAGGGGCGGAAGTAATTGGTGGATTCAGTTGGGACATGCAATTTAATTGGCATAATCTTCCCGAGAACCGGAGGAAAATGAGAAAAGACAGCACTGAACCAATCAGGTAGTGAAACTTTTTCATTGATCGTAAACCTGCATTTTATACTCGCTAAATTCACTTGAATTGCCACAGTAAAACAAAAAAAACCCAAAACTGACTTGTATTATGTAGCGATTTTGTTTTTCTATCTTATCCAGGCACTAAACATTTTGTTACTACAGCACGACTTTGTTTGTGATGTTTTGCGATAAGTCTTACTGTATAAGTATATCTTATCATTTATTTTTCGTTGTTGCCTTCTTTTGATCTGCACTGCTTTACTTTACATTGGAATAATTTTATTGCATCTAAAATTTGGGGTTTTCAACTTGCATTGCATTGTGTTGCTTGTTATTTGTTAGTTGTTGTTTTGCGTTGCGTTGTACGATCAGTGCACTATATCTTACATTTTAATGGCTTACAAGATACTGAAATTTCTATAGGTTTACATTGCAATGCTGTTGTGCGTCTTTCAGAACTCCGACAATGGCTGGTGGATTATTCTCCATAGAACGCAAGTATTTCTTCGAAGTCGGCTCCTATGACGAGGGGATGGATGTCTGGGGAGGCGAGAACCTGGAAATGTCATTCAGGGTAAAACTTGTTTATTTCCTTGTCAAGTTTTGAGTAAACGAGACCATTTGTACATCAGAACGCTGGCCATGAGCTTATTTAAGGTTACATCCTACGAACGGTATTCGAATTCGGATTCGTTGAGACTGCGTAATCTTAACATGTTCGAGGGCTGTGTAACAGTAAGTTAACATGATTACTCCTTTGCAACAACAAATAATGCAGTATAACCAGTATTCTCAAAACAAAACATCCAGTAACATTCATCTATAATAATCTTACATTTCAACTCTTTCTTCCTTTGTTAAACAAACCCATGTGGTTATATTCACTTGTTCACGAAAACAGTTACCAACTTCAGTGTGAAGGCCTAGCAGTTGATATCCACTGATTTCTTGTGATTCCCAGTCATTTCGACTTTGTCAAATAATTGTTAATTGATTGATTAAAGCGCCAATCTGTTTCAATAAGGCTCTGCTCTGAGAACGAAGTACTCCATTGGTCACTTAACAATAACAGTAACAATAACTTGACAATATGCTATTGTGTGTTTGTTGACGAATAGCCAGTTTTAGAGATAAGGGCTCTCGGTTATTTATACTATCATAATGTTTTTATCCAATGAGATTTTTCGTTCTGAGAGTAGAGAGCGACTCATCTATTTCCGTTGCAAGTCGGCTTTCAGAATGATAGGTTTTGGAAGAACTTAGCGAAGCCCATTTTATAATAGTGGATAATAGTAGAAAACCAAACTCATTTATAAGCGCCCTGTTTAATAAACGATATGTCAGGGCCGTAGCCAGACACAAAATTTAGGGGGGGGGGCATTTGTCCCCCCTTGCCTGACGCTGGTTACGGCCCTGTATGTGCTGTACAATTTAAAATATAAAATTCTAAAGATAGATAAGTATAATAAGATATCGCTTAAAGTGATGAAGTGGTATCAGGGCTCTCTCATACCGATCTTAGTGTTCTTCACACTACCTCACACACGCCTACAAAACACCAGCTAGTGCAATAAAGTTAACGATCACATAATACTTTCATTTCAGATCTGGCAGTGTGGCGGAAAGCTAGAGATTGTCCCATGTTCACGTGTCGGACACGTGTTCCGCGCGCGCTTCCCTTACAAGTTTCCTGGCGGCTACCTGGAAGTGAGTCAAAACCTGGCACGTGTTGTTCACGTGTGGATGGATGAGTATAAGCAGTATGTGTATGTGAAGCGACCAGACCTGCGGAATAACAAATACGGGGATATCTCGGACCGCCTGCAACTTAGAAAGAAATTAAAGTGTAAAAGCTTTAACTGGTACTTGGAAAATGTATATCCCGAACAGATCATTCCTGGCAAGAAATCTGTCAGATTTGGAGAGGTATGCGTAAAGTCCTTTTAAGTGAACTACCCGCAGAATGTCTCAGTGTTAGAGTTTAGTTACTGACTATTTTTTGCCAGATTGCAGTTTGATTACATTTTTCTCACCTCGCCAAGAGACATTTGGGAGTCAGTCAGCTCCCATTTATAAGGCATATATATTCAACTCTTTTTCAGAACTTGTCTACGGAATATTTTAGTTTAAATTGTACGCTGGTCTCGTTATCACCAATTGCATTTATATAATTGTGATTTACACTTAACGAATTTTCTGTTCTCATTAAATATCCAATATGGTAGTAATAAAAGTGAAGATGGCGAGTTTATGACGTCACTTCACATTAAAACAAGTTAACTATTTATTTTATGGATTACTTAAGCAATGAGCTGTCGTTTTTTGACATTTATAATGCGATTTGATATTTCTTTTACATTTCCACCTACAAATATGTTTACAATTGCAGTAGTTAAGAAAGAAAAGCTGGCATCAAGGACTAGCCTGAGCAGCAAGCACAAATTGGAAAGCGAAAAGGAACGGGGAGAGGAAAGGGGGGAAGGGGATCAAAGTAACCCCCCCCTCTCAATTTCTTTGGCTTTAAATTTTTGTTGCTTGACCAATTGTCAAAAGCTTTAGTACAAATGTTCTTTGTTCGTTAACACATCTTTGATACTAATTAAGTGACGCCACAACTTTTGACGTCATAACAAAAAAGTCACGCAACTGTTTTTTTTGCAAAATTTTGATAACATACAATGGTTTCTTACTAATTTCTGGATTTCAATCGCTTATCACTGCTTACTCGTTATTTTGAAGTACAAAAATTCAGATTTAAACAAAATCTGGAAGTTTAAAAGTCCAAGATGGCGTTCTCTTGTGACGTCATTTATTTAACTCTTGTTGATATGGAAACCGATTACACACGACGTGATTTTGCTTAGTTGAAAGTACAAATGAAGTGTATTATATGTACCAAATTTCATGTCAATTGGATATATTTTGTCAAAAGTAGAAGGGGAGGCATGGTCCGTTTGAAACCCCCCCCCTCCCCCCTTCAAGGCTTCGTGTAATTATTTTTTATTCATGGCTTCTGGAGTTAACTATGTTGCTACTGTTTTTAATGTACAAATTTGAGGTGAAATTATACATATATTTTTAAGTTATACCTAAAAAAAATTGGTAAAACAAATATTTTCATTCAAATCATAATCTTCAGGATTTTGGGCGACGATAAGTCGTTACTTTTACCTTTTTATTATTATTATTCTTATTATTACTATTATTATTATTATTATAATTATTATTATTATTTGTTACTATTATTAACTTTACTTAGAATAATATCGTATCATTTTATTTTTACTATTACTATTACTTTTACTTTTATAATTATGTTAATTTTTATTATTATTAATTTTACTTAGAATCATTTGTTATAAAACTACTAATTTTCAAAGAAGTTTTAGTTATCGTTCATGGACTCATTTCACAAAGGAACGTTCGATTGTAATCGAGCCATCGTATAGGCGATGTGCCGTGTACTGTTGACTATTCGCACAGCCTGCTGCCTGACACATGCGCTGCTCCGGTTTTAGGTCCGAAACCCCCCTAGTTACAGGTGTCTGGACACGATGGGTCTCCGTGTCGGGTCTCCTCTTGGTATCGGCTACTGTCACAATCAAGGAGGGAATCAGGTTAGTGACGCTGGCGATTTTCTACTGATGCAGTGATGATCGATAAAACTTTTGAAACAGCTTTGGCAGCAACAGAAAACTTTTTGAAGGGAACTTGAAGTTGAAGAAGAAGAAGAAGGGAAGACTGGCTTCTATTTTGAAATCAAAGCCCCCCACGTCCCCCAATCATTCAGGCGTTTCGTTCCAAAAGTTGATGCACAGGTATTAATCCTATGTGCACATTCATACCAACTACACAATCTATTCACAATAAATGCTACCCTTCGTCGTTGAGCTAAACTGAAAACTTCCTTTTAGAAATGCTTTTTTACATTGATACCGATTCTTTCAGTTTACCTCTTTCAGTTTTAAAACGGTCGTTTTAGCTATAACTTTCATATGTCAACATTGTATGAAATTTGCGCAATATCTGTTTTAGTTATCGTTGTACTACTACTACTCCAACTACTACAACTACAACTACTACTACTACTACTACTACTACTACTACTACAACAACTACTACTACTACTATTACTACTTCTTTTACCTCTACTTGTATTTGTTATTTCCAATAGAAGAATTTCATTCTTTGAGTTTTGTTTGTTCTTGGTTTTTCATTTCATAATTTTTTCTATCTATCTATCTATCTATCTATCTATCTATCTATCTATCTATCTATCTATCTATCTATCTATCTATCTA
>JAOBRG010358151.1:0-12820 GCA_027574985.1 Umimayanthus nakama
AGGGGGGGAGGGGAAGAGATGCGAAAACGAGCCGGGAAGCAGGCTATGTAGCTGACGTTTTAACGAGTTCCAAGCGTTAGCTTTTCGACGGATCGTCTGTTAAAAAAAAAAACTAAGCATACGGCAAGGTACGGGCCGAATAAGGCTGTTAATACAGCATCTTGTTTATTTTCAGGGTTGCAAGTTGTCTTTGTTAGCCAGGCTTTGGCGGATTGTGCTAGCATATTGTTTTGAATAATTGGAGTACAAAAGCAAATTTTTTTGTAAACGAGCACTTCTATTGCGTAACTACTAAACTACAAAATTTAAGTAGTCTTTTAAGCTTATGGTAAATCATAAAGTTAATAAGTACGGTGTGTTTTCTACAGAAATAAAATGAATTTAGGTAGTATGTTTTTGCAACGCATGCGTGTCAAGCTTCGCTAACAGTAGCACTGACTTTGTTCTGACACGCTTAGTTAATGGGCTTCTTTTGACAAACTCTGCTTACGCAGTTTTGGACAGCTGAGGGCCGAGACAAACTGTCATGGATGCATATAAATAACAATAATTTGTCGTATTTGCACGCCTACATGTACTGAAGCTACGTCATTTTGTGAGAAGAGTTTCATAAATCAAAAAGCACAATTTGGGAGTTCTGGCATAGTTTTGGCATAATTTGGTAAAATTTTGAGCACTGCTTGCTTAATATGCCCTTTTAAGGAGCACGAGTACTTAATGTGAACTGACATTTTTATTTACAGCATTTTAAAGCAAAAATACATACAGATAAATTAAAACGGTTTAAGAGTTCTAGATATACTAATGAAAAAACAAATTCTTACCCTTTTTTCTTCCTTTTTTTGTTAATCAGTTTCTCCAACGGCTAAAAGAAGGTTTCCATTTCTTTGTTGCCAACTGTATTCTTTTTTTTTTCTTTTACGGTAGATTCCATTTAAGGTCGTCAAGCCTGATGGCCTTTTTGGATGTCATGTACTTTATTTGTTTATTTTCGAAACATTGAATTGTTAAGAATTGTATTTCTTTCATAAGTAGTAAAAATAAAGATTTGTTATTCAATCTGCAGTTGACACTGCGATTTTGGATTTCTTTGTAACAAATAAGATTTGGATCTATTTGGTCAAGATTTTTTCAACCTTAAATCTAAAATTTTTGTCTTAGCCTGAATAAGATGTCGCATTACAATGGCTGATATACTCAACAACATTGCTTTAGATAAATGCAAAAGTACTGAATCCTGTGCTCAAGTTTGCTAACATTTGCATGTTGGTGCATAAGTGGCTCCGTCCAACATGTTATACAATCATTCATGTACACTGATTTATCAGAGACTGTAAAACTTTAGATTTGCTGTTGACCAGTGAAACTGATTCTGCGCTCGAAGTTCAACCAACCAACCAACCAACCAACCAATCAGTCAGCCAACCAATCAATCAATCAATTAATTAATTAATCAATCAATCAATCAATCAATCAATCAATCAGTTAATCAGTCAATCAATCAATTAATCAATCAATATTTTATTTAAACACGTGTCGCTCAGAAGCTATAAGTACGCTCAAAATACTAACGTGGATTATAAAATCTCACACGTTAAAACGTACATCAACTATATAACTGAAGAACTTAAGCAATAATTAGAAGTCCAAAAGTTGTACATACATTATGAATATCTACTCACTAATTATCTAGTAATGCTACAAAATTTTACTCAAGTTCATGACCATTACTAAGATGCTATAATTCAACATTTATCAGGTTTTGTTTAAAGTCATTAAGATTGGCCGCCAGGCAGACTTTGAGAAGTAGCTCTAAAATGACATTTGAAAACAAAACCGGCAATAGACGTGATAACGTTAATTTACAGCTTCGCTACATCATTCCCGCTTAATAGACCGTACGCTGTCACTGTTTGCTCTAAAAGATTATCAGACGATAGACGAGCAAAAGATTTTTCTTTTGCGTTATATCTTTTATGTTCTTTTTTTCTAATCTGTCCCAACACATTGCCTGCCTCGACTAACTATTTGCAGGTGGTGTGTAAATTGTAAAATTTGATTTAACCTTAATAAAGATTGCTGTTAATGTAGTTCAACAAGAGCAGTAACTCTAGAAGTTGTGCAGTAGTGGATTCATTTTTTTCACAAATTCAGGGCTGGTTGGAACATCAGCGAACAGAGTGATTAATTAGCCAACATCTACCACGCCCTCCAATGGCTTTGACTCCTTATTAATTAACCTATGAAAGTGGCCTAATTAGCCCAAAAGTTGCAATCGACTCTCCTATGAACTGTATATGCTATCAACCAGCTCGGCAAATTTTGTATTGTAAAAATAACTTTATTGTTGTTAAAATATCTATTGCTAAAAAGTCAATGCTTGTCAAATTAATATCATTTTTTACTATTCAAGTTTGGTTTTTTAGATTTTCATTTTAATCTTTACGCGAACAATTTTGCTGTCTTCAAGTTGTAGCTAAACCAAAATGATATTATAAAACATAGCTTACAAAGTCAACTAACTAACCAACCAATCCGGCAGTCAAGAAGTAAAACAATACACTTTATTCCGTTTCAAGTGAATTAATTTGGGGGTAGCACTATGTTATATATACAATACAACCATAAAAATATATCGACGGTGGTTTTATTTCTGATCATTGTAAAATTCTAGCTCAAAAAAATAAGGCAACAAAACTCGTTCCTGTTAGACGATCAGCTGCATGGATGTAGTATATATCTAACTTAACATAAAAAATGTTAGACAATGCGTTTTCATAACTTTGAAAACTATTCACACCATTTTTAAAATCAGATATCCTAGAGCAACGGAAAGATGTTCGTACCTACCAAACCCCGCTATTCAGGGTCGAGAACGATTTTTGAGCAAACCATATGATTTCTAATTTATGTGACAGCAGCGTGCATTTCAGTTTTACTGATAATTTGGGGGACTATAAATTATATATGTACACTACAACAATACAAAGATAAAGATACATGTTCATTGTAGAATATCTATGAGTCTTAGTCAGACAATTAAGAAACAAACTATAATATTCAAAATAACTGGATAACAAATATAAATTTAAGAACCAATAGTCACAAATGTTAGGTGAAAGGATTTAATTATGCCCTTTTTCCCAATGCTTCAAAGGCAAGCTTAATCACAAAATAACCTAGATCAAAGCATTAACGTTACCAAAAGTTGTTGTAATTTTTTTTCTTGGAGAGTTAAAAAACGTCTGAATTAACGTCTAGTTGTCTGGCATTAACCTTTCTTTTACCTAAAATTGTATAATCGTGACATTATCCCCGAAGTATTAATCTGTCATAAAATATTCAGTTGGTGTTCTTCCGTGAAAGCTCTTTGAGTAACTTGGAGATTGTTTCCTATTTTTGCAATCGAATTTTCTCTCCGTTTTTGCTTCCCACTAAATGGCAACATCGAGGAAAGTGACGAACACCTGTAATACGTCAAAAGAATTAAATTGAAAGAGCTTTTTTGTTTTGATTACGGTTAGTCTTCGGAAACAACAAATGCTGGTTCTATTCATATGTTGCCACGCTGTATTTTACGCTAAGAAAACACCTGTCCAATTATGCGCACTTACCATTGCTATCCGGCATGAACTTCACCTATTCTTTAAAACGTCAATTGCAGAAACTAAACAAAGAGAAAGCTCGAAGCCATTTTTATGCTTCTAGCTTGCAAATTTACTGATAAGTAGGTGTATGACAAGGTGAAAATCAAGTGTTTTGCAGCTACCTTTCGGTTTTGACTGCCCACGCACAAAACACGCAAGTTCCAGCATTTATTATTCTAAACATTTCCTCGTTTTTATCGGCGTTTTTCTTTTAATCATCTCAGCTTGAAAACAACTTATAGTTTTAGTATCAACATCCCAAAGAGTTTTCTTGCTATGGAAAATAATTATTTTTTAGAAACTTTAAAGAAAGATTCGGGTGTGAAATTATTGACAAGTCGATGTGATCAAGTTTTCAGTTTTTAAGTTAATTACCAGCAATTAGGATAAGAATTAGAAAATCAACTACAACTTGCATCATAAAACACAAACAACACAGGAAATGCTTGAGCTGTTTAGCTGTTAAAGGTCTTGTCACTCTTATTTAGAGCAATTGATATTAGAAGATAGCTCTTTCCAATGATACGCTGGATATCTTGATTAAAAAGACGCAATTCCTTTATACGTCCTTGTCTGATAAAATCATTATTGTTCGAAGTTCGGGCAAAGCGTGGCAAGTTTTGTGTTGTGGTCAAAACAGTTTAGCGTACAGGGACAACAACCTTGATAATAGTTAAAAGCACCTCTGTTAATGAGCCTAAATCCAATTACTTAAAAGGATAAATTATTGATTTCTTTGAGCTCTACACAGGAGATGCCTCACATAAAAAACCCCAGTTCTGCTGAGACTCCGAGAAGACAGGTTCTGAAAGCGGTTTAAGGTATGTACTTTGAAAGCTTTGTGATGTAGGAGAGGGTGAGTTCTTCTAACAGCTAGATTTGCTTTTAAAAATTAAGGAATGTGTACGAAAGTATCTTTCGACTAGATAAAAGTACGAAACTCGAATCACAAACAAAGAAACTAAACTATTGTACATGTAGTGATTAAGAAATGCAACATTTCTGTTTTTAAAGCAGCACGCTGTTGCATTCATTAAAAATACTGCTATGGGTCACATCTTAGGTTCGCATGGATTTTGTTCGATTAGCAGCAACGCTCCTTATTTTTCAAGAACAGAAATAAGTTTTCCATCGACCTATTTTTAATTTAGTTAGGAAAGAGAAATTCACGAGGGAGCATTTCAGTAATGTTCTAAACATCAGTACAAACTTGAAGATGTATTTGTTTCATATTGAGTGAGTATTTTTAGTCAAAATATTTTTCTAGTTTAAGTTACAACTATACACGTACTTTACAATTCTTTGTAAACTTTTTGATTGAAGTTTTGCTCGGCCAGCTGAAAGTTTGAAAAGAGACTACTTAAACAAAAGTTCGGACTTGTTTTCGTAATATCTTTTGTTGTAAAAATGGCTGGAAGTTTCAGTGAGGTCAGAGGTCTGTAGTAAATCTTGGACCGATACTTTTTCAGTTGCTATCTAAAACGTTGAAAGTAATAAATAGCAAAGATCCATTCTCAGATCTTTTCAGACTAAGATTATTCTTAAGGCTGCTGAAATCGCACGGAATTTGTTTTGTCTAAAACAAAGCTCTTTGGACGAAATAGGTATTCTACGGTTTTCGACAATTGATAATCACCTCAGACTGTTTTGTGGTTCTGAATAGGCCATTTTCACAGACATGCTCAGAACAAGCTAATGTTAGGGAATCTTTGCATCTGAAGGCGTGCCAATACGATTTGTAAGCATGACAGCTTTCATGAGGAAAGTGAACAAATTTATAATTTCAGAGAGAGAATGAACGATAAGACTTTAAACGTATCCCAGAATATCAAGGGATAGTTGCAATCAGCAAAATCTTGTTTTGCTCTGCGCATGCTAGGGAGTTTGGCTTGATTGAGAGGCAAGGCAAGCCGGATTGAAGATATGGACAAAATCCTGATTTCCTGAGTTGTGCTGTACGAGATCAAGACGGCAGGAAAGTTAGTCAGATAGACTCGGTAGAAACGAAACAAATAGTGCAAGCTTTGAGGGATGTAGGGGGTTCGTGAGAGAGTACGTGAAGGGTGCGAGAGGGTAGGGGTAAGGGGGATGGAAGAACGGATACCAGATGGCAGCCGTACAGGCAAGCCGTTTGACCTCATCTTAAAATGTGTTCTTAAAAGTTTTACAGTTACCCTCGGCTTAGTTCACTTCTTGGACAATTTTTCAGATCGATTCAGGACTGTATATCTTAAAACAAAAAGCGTAGAGGGGGTTTACTGACTAAATTATATTAGTGCCAGTGTTTTTTATTTACTTATAAAATGCTATAGTCTTGTGCAACTTCCGATAACTAGCCATAAACAAATGAATAAGCAAATATCTGATGAACTTTTTTTTCATGTTCTCAACAGATGTTGGGTTTGTGCCTCAGGGTAGCTCTGCTTTCAACTCTTAGTCTGTACGTCAGCACGCTCTCTCTCAAACGGGAGCTGGAATCAGTCGATAACAAGTCGCTGGACGAGCTGGCTAACGTCAACGAAGATGATCTCTTGTCTCGCAAGGTTAGAAAGAGGGCTGACGACAATAACAGGAACCAGCTAAATGACAGAAGTGAGAGCAAAAGGGAATATGACGGGAAACAAGGCGATCAGGTGGACAACGAGTCCCTTGTGAAGAGAGTACACAGGTTGTACGGGAAAGTTCGGTTCGGTGGATCAGGTGGACAAAATGGACATTGGAGTAGCTCATCGTGGAACTGGAGAAACGCGCTGGTGAAACGAGGAAAAGACGAGAGTACAAAATCAGGAAGAGAAAACTCTGGAATTGATAAGAGAGTGCATCGCCTTTACGGAAAAGTCAAGTTCGGCAGATTCGGTGGACGAAGCACGCATTTTGGTGGCTCATCTGCTGTTTGGAGAAACGCTTTCAACAACATGAAACGAGGAAACGAAAGGAAAACGAACTCGGACAAAGAAAACCCTGGTATTGACAAGAGAGTGCATCACTTGTACAGCAATGTTAGGTTCGGGGGACCTAGTGGCATGTGGCATGATTTGATTGGTTCGCGTTCCAACAGATTCAGGGATGAAAAGAGAGGTAAAGACGAGCAGAAAAAGCTGGAGGATGTGGACAAAAAACGTGTGAAGCGAGGGCGCAGCTCGATGTACACGAAGCTCAAGTTTGGCGGAAGGCCAGATGGTGTGTTGTCATGGAAGATTAACAACCCTTTCAGTAATCTTAGTCAAGACGGCGCACTAAAGCAATACCAGCCAGCTTTGTAGTGGTGTTACGGGTAAGTCAAGATAACCTAGATAGTTATTCAATACCGGAGCTTTTCTGGTATCTCTTCGGCTAAAACTTTGGGCTTTCACAGTATTGGTAATATTAGTGAGGGACTGTCTGACATTCCGCTCGTGTCATTATGCAAGGTTCTTCATCATACATTTCAGGTTTAACCCGCAGGTTTTAGGTATTTTCAAATAAACTACGGATTTGGGAACGTTTCTTTCCTTCCTTGAAATGGGTAGTTCGGACTTTGTAAAAACGATGGAGAGTCCTTAACTTTTGTTAGCCGTAATTTAGCACGAAGTTGTGTGAGAACGCGGTCCGAGGTGGTCCTTTACTGTTGTACCATACATTTCATTCGGTTTGTCTTTGGGAAAATATTTCAAAAGACCGAAAATGGTAAGACTCAACGCAGCTGCATCGATGAAAAAAAAATGACCATTTGGCTTTTGACTCGGTCCTAAATTCAAGAATCTTGTAGCCACCATTCAGTTAATATAATAACTGCTGAAGAACTCGTCGTAAACCTTGTGAGTTCACCAGCTGAGAAGTCGTACTCGTAGACAAATGTAAATGTTTCTAGTTTCCTTTTGAGCGACCTCCCAGAAGAAGACTGTGTATTGAAAAGGTTGAACTTTATCCGCAGGAACTGACATAACTGGTTTTTTGTATTTTGGTTTTTCAGAAGTACATATACAACGCGCTGTGGACAACGAGATGTATAACAACGGTGAAAAACAACTACTATAATTCAGCGATATTCAAATAAAACATAAACTTTATCTCATACGATCATACTTCCCTTTTTCATGTTCGTCTTTGTTGAAATGCTTTAGGGGAAAAGGATTTAAAAGTATAAACACAAACCCATCAGAAGCTAAAGAGTTAAACATTGACTATTGTACGTTGGTATTGTTCAAATAAAGAAGTGAAGAAAAACGTACACCGATTGCTAGATAATCACTTCACTTTCAAGTGCGCGACAGCCAGAAAAACGGGTGTGCGGACCTCCTTCCACCTGCCCCAGAACTCGCTCTGCTTGTCCTGATTTAAACTAAAGGCCCATGCAAACAAGCGCAATATTCTTGGCCAACAACACGCAGCATGTTGAGCTCAACATGTTGCGCTCTATTGAAAGAGACCACAACAATGTTGGCACTCGTTGCGTAAAGTTTGAAGCCGGTCAAGCTTTTAGGCTCATGTAAACGGACACAACATTGTTGGTCAAAATCCCCCATTAACACGCAACAATTTTGGGACTTGTTGCGTCCGTTTTCACGGTCCTTAAAGCCTGGTTTCCATACGATCACCTACGATCCCCGGATCACCTGAATCACTGAAGCGTAGGGTCGCTCACATTCGCCGACGATCGTCCGATCGTCTTTCCAGGAATCCCTGACAGCATTTCAGCGATCTGACATTCGTCGACAATGGGCAATCATATAGATTGCCGTACCACGAATTCAAAATTTGCTCACTAGGACCCAGTCCTCCAGACCCTGATACAACGCCTTTTTATAAAACACGTTTTTACGCAAATGCTTTTAAAGAACTGCTCCTCTTGGATAAATTTATATTTCCCTTTGTTTGAAGATATGGAATTTGTTTTGTAACCTTTGGTGGAGCCTGAAGTCTTTTAAAGTTGTTTTAAAACTGGAAAACTGGTTTAAGTAAATTATCAAACACAATACATAACACATAAATTAATCCGACAAATGGGAAAAAGATGACAGTCGAAACTGTAACTTATAATAAAAGAAAAAAAGTGTCGGGATTACTAAAAATATGCCTTGTTGCAAATGAAATAAAAACTGCTGGCTTTACTATTGTAAAAATACTTCAAGTTCACAGATCCATGTAAAAATATTTTTCCGCTGCAACTGTCCGATGCTAATTTGTTGGGTAAACTTGAAACTATATCGAAACAAGAAATTGAGCACACCGCTATGTTTTGTATACAAATACAACATGTACCAACGCGCAGAGGACCAACTTGCACTTGTTCTACGGTCTTTTTTGCTGATCATGTTTCGTTAAATTTGGAGTGGCTATGGCGAAAATAGAAAACTGAGGGTTTTCAAAAAGCTTGACATTATCATGAGTCTGACACTTTTGTGGGAAATTTTACACGAAATAAATTGTTGCGGCTACGAGCAATTGAGCGAAAATCCGTTTTTATGATCGGCGACAGATCACCGGACCCGTGTTTTACAATTTTGCAGCATCTAGACGGGGGATTTTTTTTCTACGCTAATGCACTTCTCAAGAAGGCGGACGCTTATTGGAACTGCAACATAAATTGCTCAAACTGAGAACCGGACTTAGAAAAATTACAAGAAAAAATAGAAGTTAAAAGTGCCGAAAAAACCTCAACTGTCACTAACCCATCATTTGGCTGCCAACTCTTCGCATTTTTTGGTTATGTCTATCTAATTTTCTTACAAAAATAACTCAAAACCTACCTTAGCCTTAGATAATCATGAACAACCTTCAACAGCCCTCTGCTATGAATTTAAGATTAATAATTGAGCTTTGACAATCCACCATCTTTAAGTGGGTGTAAAAAATAAATTCACTCTCGACGGTGTGGTATTTAGGGCATGTTCGATTAACCTTATTCCGGAAATGGAATAAACAGAAATTCTATCAAATTAAAAAAAAAGCACAACTGAGTAACAGTTGTCGCCTCAATCGTTATTTTTAATTAGAAATTTGATTGACCTTATTCCGGAATAGGAATAAACAGAAATTCTGTCAAATTGTAAAAAAAGCACAACTGAGTAATAATTGTTGCCTCGATCGTTATTTTTAATTAGATATTTGATTGCTCATGCGAAGAAGGAGAGAAACTTGAAATTATGTTCTGATTCTGGATTCTGGAATTCTGGAATTGCTATCTAATTTTTTTAATTGCCCTGATTAATCTGTTATTTGTAGTTTTTGTTGTTTCATCAGTTCCGTATTTCTAAAATTATTTTTAATGTCAACCGTTAGAATTTCAGCTATTGTCTTCCAATTAGTATTTTTTAGTAAATAATGCTTTTCGCAAACCTTGGAATTTGTATTCGTATCAGAGAATATACCGGCTCTCGTGATGAAATGCTTTTTTTTGAACTAAAATGCTAATGCACAATACTCAAGTTTTTCACTAAAATCTAAATGCATACTTCCCAATTTCTTAACGATGCCCAGACTTTACTGTAAGTATTTAGCTTCAAACACTAAAGATGTTAGAAAGGCTTTACTTTAATGCTCGCAGGTTGCTATAATGCTCGAAAACGCGAGCATATTCTGCAGTAAATCCAGTGGTGGTTTCGTTAGGAAAAACAGTCCAATACACATTATTTAATTTGATTTACTGCATAGATAAAGGTGCTTGTATCTGAAGCAGATTTTGATTTCCTATCATCACCAATTTTGGGTGCTGCGCTATTGCTAGACCTAAATCTCTTCAAGCAAAACTAATCTGGTAAACATCCAGCTACTAGTAGTTATGACAAACCAAACAGAGCATAAAATAAAAAAAATAAAAAAATAATAATAGCGTAAATTTTTTCTATAAATTTCATTTTCATTGAAAACCATGCAGCACATGCAAGGGCGAATTTAACTGACAAGTTACAAGTTTTTAAAAATTATTTTCTCGAGTTTTTTCGTTCAGTCCAGAGCAAAACAATCATAAAACAATAATTATCCTTCTACTGTATTCGGTTTGTTGTGACAAATTCCTACGACTGAGCAGGACTAGCTCATTTTGAGAGGCATCTTTGAGAAATCAACCATGCTGCACGGTTATGCTAATTTGTATCATGGCCATGGGAAATCGGTTATATAACCGCAAGGGAAAAGTCCCTCTTCATTCAATTTGTGTTTTAGTATAGGTCTCCAACCAAGTCTGATTTCTGCCCCAGCAGCCTAAACACATTTAACTTCAGGAAAACTTCCAAAAGCAGATAATGCTTGCTTAACTTACTCCTTCAGTCCTTGTTCGTTAGATACAAACCGTGTGTTGTTGAAAACATTTTTCCAACGTTTATTTCATGTTCACAGTGCCAAGAAACAGTTCTTCTGAATTAGCAAGGATTTACCCTTCTCATACCTTTATAATGAGCTCAGGTACCAGCAAAATGCACAACCGTGAGAAAAAAAGGTTATTTCCCTTTTTACAAAATTGCCACTTTCTTATACTGCCGCCCCGAAATGAAAGAGAATATGGCGAGCAGTATCATGTGATCAGCTATCATAGCATATAATAAATCTGTGGCATCCTCAATCCATAAGGTTTTGTCCATGAAAAATAAGATATCAAAGAAACTCTCGTCTCCAAAATGAACTTTCAAAGTCCTTTTTTTCATAAGTGCTTTGTACAATAACCCCGTAACAGTATAGCTATACTGTGGAGATGTAGCGGATGCTACCCAACCCCCTGACATGTCTGAAAGTGTCAACCAAGCTCACAAACTTTTAAAAGTTTTTTTTTGACCCTATCATACACGGGGCGGGATGGATTCCACCACTTTTGACTTTAGTTTTAAGTAGCGTTTTAGGTATTCGACGTATAGTGCTGATGTTTGGTGATTTTTCCTAAAATTTATCGCATATTACGTTTTTATCAATATTTGAGGGGTATAATGTGTTTCGTTTCCATGGTAACGGATTATTGAAAGGTATGAAATTTTATAAAAAATTATGTTTTTTTCGTTTACAGTCAATTTTTCATCAGATCTGAATAGAAAATGAACATTGACAGTTACAGACATATATTTTCGCAATTTTAATCGATATTATGAAATATAATTAAGATCGATGACGTCATAGGTATTGCGCAATACTTGGCCGACAAACAAAATCTCTCATATTTACTTATTTTCATGAACAAATGAACTGGTCATGCAGCAAACTGATAAGCACTAGTTCTCTTAGTGACATTGTGTGTATAAACAAAAGACATATTTGTAAATAGGAAGCACTTTATTACCCAAGGAAGAGAGCAATGTTGTTCTTGTTGTACAAAAAGATTTGCCAAATTTGTGTCCCAAACGTTAAAGATTATTTTGTTGCACAGTGATTTATATTATTACCGACTTTCATAATAGGTTTGATGATAAGTTTCATCCAAATCATCTTTTTTCGGGTTAATAACTAGTAGCAGTTTCAAAAAATTTATACGTGTTAGCAGCGTCTAGAATTCGATAAAAAAAAGAAAAAAGCTGCGATATTTTAGGTGTTACTTGACTTTAACATCGTTTTTTAAACCAAAGATTTTTCGTTAAATTCACCATTAATTGATAACTATGATTAATACTTCTCGCTCACGTGGTCTCATAAAAGACCTCAATATCTGAGACTGTCCAAGAGTTATAGCTTCCCGCTAGGACCGAACAGCGAGAGCCACCACTGGAGCATCCGGAGGGGGCCTGGTACGAGTTACCTGAGTAGGTGTTCGACCCAGTGTTGCTGTTGGCGTTGTTCGTGATGTGCAGGTCGTGACCACCACCGAATCTAGGACCGGAGCCGCTGTATGTGTAGATAGCGTGTTGATATTGGGAGCTTGATCTGATTGTGAGCTTCTGAGGCCTGTACCCGCGTGTATTGTAAAGGGTAAAGAGGAAGGACTTGGAGCTGCTTATGTACCGAGATGATCCTAGAAAGTGAACACAAAACGGTGTCATCATAAACTGAACTAGTTATCAATAAAACTTTTGTCATAAAATTAGTCCTATAAATAAAACAACTGGCACGCCAACACATTTTTTCACTACTCTAAACAAATACTAAGTATTAGAATAGAATACATTTTTAAACAGCAGGTTAAACGTCTTAGTCATGAAATCAAAGGTATCCTCTGGATGCTCGTGGAGTGTTATACTTGTCAAGGAAATGCAAACGTACCAACTTTAATATCG
>JAOBRG010358162.1:0-12820 GCA_027574985.1 Umimayanthus nakama
TATGCTAAATTCCTGAATTAGACTAAATCTAAAATTCTCGTACCCAGGCTCCTGCTCAATTTGTTACTGGCGAATTAAAATGTTTTCTTCCAGGCAACTAATTCACTGTTTAAAGTATCAGGAAATAAGAACAATTTGAGGTATGAAATCGCCAAAAATTAAGAACAGCCCAGGCTGAGCCGAAAGTTACGTACTGGTTCTTACAAAAAAGCGTGTTTTACTTTTTTGCCGGCCAAGATAACGGCTAATTTAATAAGAGTATCTGTGTTTCCGGTTGGTTTGTACGAATGACAAATAAAAAAACGTATACCCAGTACCAGGAGTTACTATGTTTTTGAATCAGTTTTAGGAACATTTGAGACTGAAATCCTCCAAATATTTAAGACTACAGTGCATGTTGGGATGAATCAAAATATCGAAAGTGAGATTTTCGCATGATATAGATATTTATTAAATGAACTTCTAGTGAAAAAAAATTAATACGTCTAATAGTTAAAGGCCCTGGCACATTATTGCATATTGGAAAAACGTGTTATGTGCGTATGCAAATCAAAAACGGATTTTCATACTCTCAACGTGTCATTCGGAAAATGCAGAATTGTTAGTTTATTTACAGTTTTGAACCTATGAGTGGCGTTAGCATGTAGCATATCGATAACCTGTGTAAGGCTAGCGTATTGCCAGCGTACTTTACCTTTGCGTAACCTACTTCTAGCACAACCAGAAGTAAACTGTATAACGTGTGGCGTGCTTTAGGAGAGAATTTCTCGACACATTTCGGCTGAAACTGCGACAATGCAAAGGATCAATGCGCCGCCCTCAATTTTTAACTTCGTGCCGTCAAATTTGGCAAGTTCATAAAATAGTAGCTGAATAGGTAAACCGTCCTGGGGAGTTTTGAAATTTCGCTCCAACTATTTTTTTCTGATTCAAACAGGGCAGTTTTGCTCGCTGCAAATAGGGAATTTTCTTCAAATGCCTGCAGAAAATTAAATGACGCGTACAACTAAAAATCCCCAGGACGGAATAAGAGTGATAATTGTGCTGAAACTCACAAACAAACTAAAAATGGTTGAAATCGAAACTGATACACGCATTGACGTCTAAAAGTGAAACAAACTGAATTTTAGTTATGGTGCTCTGATTCGTTTGCAAACCAAAATTTTAAACAACATTTCACCAACATTTAGATAATTTCATAAGCTTTCCATTGATATACAGTTTGATCCCGCTAACTCGAAGTCCCAAGGGGAAAAAGGAGAATGGTTCGAACTAACAGAGGTTCGAATTAACGAAGTAAAAAACAATAGTAAGGCACTCCAAAAAAAATAATATTGCTTCGAATTAGCGGGGACTTCGAATTATCAAAGTTCGGTATATCGAGTCCAACTGTAAAGGTTTGTGGCCGGTATCCGATGCATATTAACGGAGTTAATACGGAAAACAGAAAACACCGCTCAAGGTGAGCGGTAACCTTAAGAAAATTAAACCTCGACCCCAAAATTAAAGACGGTCCGGCTTATACAAAACAGAGCGTAACAATTCATAGACGTGTGACCAGAGATCCAGATATTTTGAGAAGTTCAATCACCCACCAAGTTCGGCTCAAAAATAACTTCCAGTATAATCTGTCCAGACTTGTTTATAGAGACGACACAAAAGGTTCACAGTCATTAAAGGGGGTCTTTAACCGCGAAAGTGCAACGTATACAAAAAAAGGTTGACTACCTGGAAAATGTCCTCAAGTTATCAAGCTTCAAGGAGCTATGCAGAGCGGCTACTTTTGAGGATGGCTGAAATGAGAGATTCTAGAACACTAACCGATATTTCCCTGGAAGTTGGAGGAAAACGTTTCGATGTTCATCGAGTTGTGCTTGCTGCTAGCAGCAAGTTTTTCCGTAGCTTGTTTACAAGCGAAATGCGGGAGAGTAATGCGGAAATCATTCCGCTAACTAAGGGCAGTTTTATTACCCCGGAGGTTTTCCAGATCATTCTGGATTTTGTATACAAATCAGAGCTCAACATTACAGGGAAGAGCGCTTTGAAAGTGCTTGTAGCTGCCGAATATCTACAGATGGAGAGTATGGTTAAAATATGTTCGGACTTTGTTTCCGAGGTGGTTGTCAGCGAACAGTTGAAAAAGATGGATATTCAGAGCTTGCAAAAGGTAATAAAGATACGAAGGTTAAACTTAGTACAACTTTGAATAAACGTTTTGTATAATTTACAACTTCTCGGTTCAAAATCTTTTACTGATATAAGACTTAAAGATTACGTTAAATGTACTAATGACTGCAAAAAATGATAGCCGGAAAGTTTGGAAAACTCTGACTTTACTTCGTTAAATACATGTATAAACATGAAGAAACTTGATCAGTTATAAAGATCCCTTAACTACATGTTTAAGAGAAGCGAGAGGTTCGATTTGTCTCATTATACAATTAAGACTTCCTTTGGTTGAACTTGAAGTCGTTATGTTCTCTTGAGCAGCAACGTTCTCTTAGGTAATCTGGCCCGTGTTAGTCACTGACGATTATCTGCATCGTGGGTTTATATTTAATAGTTTTGGTCTAAAGGTAACCATGTCGTCGATTTGTTTCAGTTGATTCACATTAGAATGACAACAGTAGAAACTTTGTTATTTCAACGCTATATAAATACTGCTTAACAAACGATAGTTATAAGAATAAGAAGACTAAGATAAAACGATTGAAATCCTTTGTCAAAAAATCAAAACGCTAAATGTTTAAAACGTTGGTGGACCTCTGAGTACTCCGAAAGCTAATGTTTGTGGAAATCCTACTAATTCTCAAAACTCGACACTTTTAGAATTTCGGAAGAAAGTCCAGGTCCTTAGCCAGCTAACAAAAAATGTGTAGCCCTCAAAACGACAAAAGTCCGCTAAAGCAAGTCTGCTACTGTACAATTCACTCTAAAATCCTCCATAACTTCATTTCTATAAAAAGGCTGTCGAGATCCTCTGATGTCATTCAAATGACATGAACGTTAGAAATTTGCTCAGTCATGAAAACTCAGTCTAACCTGAAAAGTTTTGAAGCTTTGTTTCTGTTATCTGTTTCATAATACCGATGACTTGAGTACATCTACTGATGTAGACCTGTAAATTTCAAGTGACGCAGCTTTGTAGGTTAGAAGCACTTAACTACCACAGTACTAGTAGAAAAACTAATCAGCATGCGGGAAAACCCTGTTTCAAAATTTGGTTAAGAACTTTTTGTAGTATTAGTACACAACTGAATTAGATCATGGCAACGACGGTTCCGGAACCTCACTGTGATCAGTTTTCACTGGATTTTCAACGGTATCGATGCTCTGCAAGGCAAAATCGTTGAAAGCTTTCTGGTGCAATTTGTGAGACTGCTTTCGTAACAATTGCTGACAAGAACTAAATGAACAAAACGTTCAATCATGCGGTTTGCAATATCACCGGTTATTCAAGCTGATATGAATAACTTAGATAAAAATTCCGAGAATCTTTGTAGGTTCTTGGAATTCGTGTCTAAACTATATGTTACTGAATCACCTTAAACAATTGATAACTTCGTCGTTTTTACCATCTTCCTTCACTATTAATGACACAGACTTTAAGTGTTTTCAGCAGTATAGTTTTAAATTGGTAATTTAAACTGGTTTGGTTTTGGGCCAGTTCTTAATTTTAAAAGAACACATTTTTTACATAATTTCCTTCCAAGCCTCAAGTAACATTCTCATTGATATCAATAACAAACTGAAACAGCAGTTTACTCAAAACAGGTCTTGAACACTGCTGACAGACACAGTTTGCCTGATCTCCGGGGCAAAGTCTTTGACAAGATAGCTTTGGATTTTACGAACGTCGCCAATGCCGAAGAGTTCCTTAAACATGTTGAAGTCAACAATCTGTTAGGTTTGCTACAAAGGAACGACCTGACAGCACCATCCGAGACCTTTGTGTTCAAAGCAGTCTTAAAATGGATCTACTATGACAAGGAGAAAAGACTTGGTAAAGCGGTCAATCTGATACGAGCTGTTAGGCTGGGGCTGGTGGACAAAATGGTGTTGAAAACAGGGCTGACACAAGAGTTGTGTGGGACTAAAGAATGGCAGTCTTTTCTTCAAGAGCTTCCTCAGATAAACAGCGAACCAAGAGCAAGAGCACTTGTAAGTGAAAGTGTATCTTACAAGGTAACAAAGATGTTAATTCCTTAAACGTAAGATCATCCCAAGCAGTGGAAGGCTTCTTAAGATTGAGAGCTTGAGGATAGGGTTGTATTACCAGGGATTTGATAGAGATTAAGAATGTTATTGGATGGCTAGTTAAAATGAAGCTTGGGTCTTTTTTAATACGAGTTTTAAAGGCGGTTGGAGAACATCGTATATAAGAAGCCCAAAACTGGCTGTGGTCTTTAATGGGGAGGTAAATAGAGGTTGGAAGAATTATAAGACGCAGATTTAATCGAGGTATTAGATGGGGAACTTTGTAGAGGTGGTCTTGTTATTTAAGGAGCTCAATAGAGGTGGGGGGTCTTACTAGATATGGGGGAGTTGTTACACGAGGACTTTAATAGGGGACTATTAGATGGGAAGCTTAAATGACGTTAGGGTCTTCGAAAGGGGCATAAAGGAGGTTCGGACTTGCTTTAGATGGGGAGCCTAATAGTGGCAGGAGGTCAGCTAAAGATGACTTGGAATATTTTACGTGCAACAGACAAACGGTAATTAATTCAAAAAAGGTCTATTAAGGAGGTGCCTTTTATGAAATTAAATGACATCACCATTATAACTTATACAAAAATCATCATTAAGAGAATTATAATTTGCATCAGGAAATTTTGTTCAGATATTGGGTCTATTTTTTCTTTTGCAATTTTTCTTAAATATTTTCTTATGTTAGCTTATAAACACAAGTTTTCTTTTATTTACGCAAAAACGCAGTATATTCTACTGAAATTGGTAGAAATTATGTTAGCAGCCTCAAACAGGAACATAACTAAGGTTAGAGTCTAAAAGAAGAAATTATAACAAACTTTTCCAAAGTTTTCAGTGCTTCAATTTGCATGATGAATTATTCATAAATTAAAAGTGACGACGTCATCCAATTAACGTCCACGTTCGAGGGTTAAGAGATAATCGAGATTCAGGGTCAATTTAGAAGGAGAGGATGCAGATGATGGTAGACTTAACAGATATATTTTTTTTTTTTTAGGTGTTAATTGCCGTTAAATATCAAGCGCCATTAAAGTTTTATGACACAACAAAACAGTTGTGGCAGGGCTTTGGAGAAAACATTCCAGTAAACGAGCCATGTCGGGCCGTGGTTTGTAGTGGTAGCTACATCTATGTTGGAGGAATGAAGACCGTGTATCGGTACAATATTGACAGTAGTTCCTGGGTCGAGCTGCCTTCAATGGGAAACAAAAAGAATGGCCGATATCAACTGCTTGTACTGGGTGATTATCTGTATGCAATCGGACCCAAGCCAGAAAGGTACAGCTTTAGAGAGAAGACCTGGCAGCCAATAGCTGATGTGTTGCCCCCCGAGAATGCTCTCGACAATAGTTTTGCAGCCGCTGTAATTGATGGCAACATTTTTACGATAGGAAGTAGAAGATCGAATGAAAATGCTCTAGTTCATCGTTATGATCCGTCAAGGAACCAGTGGGAACAGAAAGCCAGTTCTCTCAGAAATCGCATTAAGGGTTGTGCCTTTAAGTGTAACGGTAAACTGAGAATTACTGGTGGAAAAACCAAAAAGGAAGGTTGGGTTCCATTAGAAACAACCGAGTCTTACTGCGAAGAAACGGACAGTTGGTCATTGACAGAACCAAAGTGTACTGCTCCGGGGGACCTGTCTTTTGCCTTTGAAGTGGATGACAAGATCTTCCTCAGACTGAACAACTTTGTTCTTGACAGCGGAATAAGAGTTTCTCCAGATCAAGCTTATCTAGTCAAGATTGACGAATGGGGTTCAAATGTCGCAGCTTTAGATTCGGATTCACTGATCACTTGTACAAACACGCAGGTGAAGACTGCTTGGCGACAAGAGAAAACGCAAGGTTTTCCTGGGCAATGAATTGTGGGTATACATTTTTATCCGGCGCTGAATGGGCAGAGTGTAGGGGAAGGAAGTGGCTTTCCACCTTGGATTAACAAACTATTAAAAAGCAAAAGAGAGACCTCGGAGGCCATTGGACAGTTGCACCAGCCCCAACCCTGTATCACTTCAAAAACAAATGACCATGATACTCCTGGGGCAGCCGAAAATAAATTTCTTTACCGGGCTTAACGTCCATTAGGGGATTCCACGATTTCTAAGCCGGTTCCTCCACTCTCTTAAGTATCACTTTACTTTATCCATTTTTATACTCAGTAAACAGGCAATTCGTTGAACTGCAGCATGACGCCCACATTTGACTTTTAATTTGGTGTTAGAGTTGTGTTAGTGTGGCGTCTTATGATAGCTGTTGTGCTTCACCGAGGTCCTGTATTGCCGAGCAACACTTTCCACACATTTTGCTCGCATGTTTAGATTTATTTTTTCTCAACGTCTGCCTCTACGTGTGGGAACATTTCTCCGCTCTCCCTTTGCCTTGATTTTATCATACTTGTATCAAGAGTTACAACTGAAAAACTAATAAACTTTGGCCAACAGTACTATAATGGTGGTAGAAATCCACTTTTTACTCGTGTCGAGATTAAGCTTTAAAACTGTTGTTCTATTAAACTAGCATGTGGAGGCCACAAGACTTACAAACTAATTGCTAGCAGCATGCCACAATTAATTAAGATAATGGATCTTTCAATAAAACATCATTTCCAACGAAAATAGCTGCTATTATTGAAGGTCGTCTGTTAATTGTTTTTTGATTGCTTTGAAAACTTTTAAAGAGTTTTAAAATATATTAGAAAAGTATTTCGAAAGTCTCAAAAGCATCTAGTGCTTTGCTTTTAGCAATTCATCGTTTAGGCTTGACTGTGCAATTCGTGACACACCCGTTTTCTGTCACTGTTGTCATGTGTTACATCTAGGACAGTAAATAGGTGTTGTTGTTTTGCAATGTTGCTCAATTTAGAGTTGTATAGTAATGATTCTTAGCACAGCTCATGTTTCCTGACATAACTTTTAAAAAAAAATCATATTGATGTCAAAATAAAACTGAGATTATCAAGTCAAAAACAAGGCTGTTAGTTTTGCGGCTTTCAAGAATTAGCCCGTTAATACAGCCTCTTGTTCAGTGCACTTAAACTTTGTGAATTTGTAGCTTTTACTCGAGTTCAACCCAACAGTTATCCACCAAATTTTGAGTCACATAAGATCATTTTTGATGCCACGTAATTCAAGTATCAAGGTAGCGGATTTTTGACGTAAACCATCATCACATTTGTATTAAGGTTACCGTTCACCTTGAGCGGTCTTTTCAGTTTTTCGTACGTAACTCCGCTAATACGCATCGAATACCCAAACCTATATATCAGTGGAAAGCTTGTAAAATTATCTAAATGATGGTGGAAAATTGTTTAAAAATTTTGATTTATAAACGAATGCGAGCATCATAGTTCAAACCGTTTATTTCACTTCTAGACGTCAATGCGGCTGTCAGCTTCAATTTCAACCATTTTTTGTTTGTTTATTAAATTCAGCACAATTTTGACTCCAATTCCGTCCTGGCGTTTTTTAAATGAATGCGTCGTTAATTTTCTAAAGGTATTTGAAGAAAATTCCTTATTTGCAGCGTACAAAATTGCCCTGATTGATTCATAAAAAATGATTGGAGCAGAATTTCAAAATTCGCCAGGACGGTTTTCATCTTCTGCTATTGTTTTATGAACTTGCCATTTTGACGGCATGAGGTTAAAAATTGGGGGAGATTGATCCTTTGCGTTGTCGCAGTTTAAACAAAAGCATGTCTCGAGAAATTCACTCCTAATGTTAGCCGCACGCCATACAATTTCACTTCCGGTAAAAACTTTCGTTTGTCATATCTCGCAAACTATTGGACGTACTGAAAAACATTTTTTCCCACTAGAAGCTCATTTAATGTATTTTCATTTTCTGCAAAAATCTCGATTTCGAACCGTTCCAACGTGACTCAGACCCAGACACACTGGTGCGTTATCGTTTGAAACCACACTCATTTCGATGCAGCGTTTTCGGCAAAACCGCACCAATATGAAAACGCTCTCGAAAGTGTACCTAATAGAAAACGCACACGTATCATCTCCGCAAAAATGGTATGAAAACGGTAGTGTCCGCACAAGACGCTGAGCGTTTTGAATGTCATTTGCCGAGAACGAAGCCAAATGAAAATGCGTTAGTGTGGACATTGCCTTGTTTAATTACCACAGTGACATTGGCAAGGATATTGCTAACGCATTAATTAAATGGTTAAATATTGAAAAATTTGACATTTGCTTTTTCTAAATACGAACGTAACGGATAAAAGGATTTGACTAAACGATGCAAGTCAGCAAAAGTTTTGACCTTAAAACAATACCAGGTGCGAACTTTGGGACTATAAATAACGGAAAGTGGGTCTAAACGTTAGGTTTATACGCCAAAAACTAAACAGCCTGAAAGACGTTCTTGTATAAAAAGAGTGTAGTCAATCAACCATTAAGGTTACTCTCTTATATGAATAGTATTCATTTCACTACGAACTTTTGGTTTTCCCCAGATTGTCTACGAGATTGCGCAAGATGAGATGACACACAACATTTTATGACACACAACATTTTGCAACACACCGTTTGAATTAAGGTTGAGTTAAAATACTAATTCTGCCTCGACAAAAAATTGAGGTTTGACACGTCAGAACTAAGATAATTTTGGGCTGACTATTGTTGTTTTTTTTGTTGTTGGCGGTGTTGTTGTTGTTGTTGAATGGCGAGCCAAATCAGTGAAGTCACTCTTTCACGCCCATTCCACAAGATCAAAAGGTATGCCCCTGGAACGAACTAACACATAAACACAAACGTTTGTTTGACATTGTTTAACTATGTAAAACTTTGTTAACAAGGCGTCAAATGAAACTAGGTAAAGCCTGGCTTACACTTGTGACGAAGACGGAAGCACGAAACTCCATACAAAACCTGTAAAAAAGAAAAGATGACGGTAGCGCTTGTTTTCTTCTCTAACATCACCGTTTTGCAGGGTTTGTATGGCATTTTGTGCCTCCGTCTCCATCTCCGTCTCCACTTCTTGTGGACCAAGCTTCTCAGCTTCTTAAAAGACGTTATCACCTCGTGGTTGAGCATAGTCTGCTAGCCGGCTCTTCGGTTGGGGTAAAATTTTTGTATCCTAACGGAGAGCCGGCTAGAAGGCTAGGCTGAGCATAACTGAAACAAACAACGATAAGATGAGTTCATGTACTTTATTTTCTTGTAGATTGTATTTACATATCCTAAAGCGGTAACACTTTTCCTGCACAGTTTTAAAAAAAAGCAAGACTCGGGATTAATTTAAACTTTTACTGATCATTCAACTTTGCGAAACGAATGCCACAAAACATTTTCACTCAAACGCGAGTTAAGTATCTGACCATTCTCCAGTTGTTCCTCACAGTATGTAAGGGCCATAAGAATATTCTTTAAATATCCCAGCTTGACGATTACTCACAGCAAGAGAAGAGTTAATGGACAATCGGGTTACTTAGTATGAGCTTGAGGGCCGACAGATCTCGTCTTCATCAACCGCCTCCTCGTAAAAGTAATGATCGCGATGACGCCGCAGGATGGAGATGGCTTCAGTTTCAAGTTTGGTAGGAACCACACCCAGGTCCTCTAGGCCCGGTACACTGGGCGTTGTCTGGTCCGACAGGAATTGCTGAGGGGAAAAACAAAGTCTCAACCATACCCGCAGATTTTCTGTAAGAACATTTTCCGTTACAATTTCTGTTTCAACAAGTACATGAAAAAAATTGGTGCATTTTTAAGGTTCTGTGGCAATGCTTTTTTCATTCCCTACAGTTTTAACTGTCTTGATTTCACATCTTCCCCTCATCCTCAAAAGAAAGTCAAACTCACACACTGTAAAAATTATCGAAAGTCTCATTTTAGGAGTACTGAAAATACAATAAACCTTCAACTACTACTGTTGATGTAGTATAAAGGTAGGATTTTTTTTTATCACTGATATACAATTATCCTCAGAAGCGGAGTTGACTAGCGGTGGATATATACCGAGCCACGAAGATGCGAGATAAATATCCATAGCTGGACACCGCCACTGAGGGGGATAATTGTGTTAGTATTTGCCCAATCAGTGAAGACATGTATATGAGGAGATTTTCAGTTTTAAATGCTCTAAAACAGTGAAAAATGCCTTGTATCTAAAAACAAGTGAGTGCACCGTCACGCATGAGTGATAAAAAGTAGTTAGCGGTTGGTATTTACTTTTTATTGTCCAATCAAAGCGCGCGTAAAGTGCTTTTACTTGTTTGGCAAATATTAATGTAATTTATCTTTCAACTTTTAACTTAACTGTAATGCACTGTAGAGACCCACTGAGCACGTCGAAATGATGTTATACAAATGAACCTTATAACTGTTACTATTATTATTATTATTATTATTTTTATTATCATTATTATTATTGACTGGCTGACGGAATAAAGGAACTGATCGTCAATCCAATCCAAATTAATCATATGAGATACAAATTTCTCCTAAAAAGGTCGAAGGAAAAGTATAGTAGTAATTTGGCTCTTAAATCGAGGTTGATAGTAAAATAGTAGAAATTTGGCAGTCTTACCAACAATTCCACATAAACTATACTCACTCTGAACAATATATCCCTTGTCAGACGAGGGTCAAAAACACTTTTCTCCATTCCCCACGCAAACATGCTGCAGCAGAAATAAAAAAATTAGACTTTTGCAGCTGAGTAAACAAACAAAGTTAACGCACAACTGAAGCTTTCTTGATCGTGATACCTACTTAAACACTGGCCTGGGGAGGCTGTAATGCTTGAAATTGTGCCTGATGACCCGGTAGATATAGTCCACAATGTCCAACAGGAAGTATTCTTCTGGTCTGAAAGTCAGCAACACTGTTGTTGGTACAAATAATTACGAAAATATTTTCTTGTACAAATACTTGAAAGGATAAAAGAAACAGGACTGGGTCCGGTCGAGCGTTAACCCAGAGTTAAATCTTTAACCCGCGATTGAGTTTACCTCCTTAATTGATTGATTTGGACTATCTTTTCTGGTTTACATAGTTGGGTTTCCTTGGAGGCCGGGTTTTGATTAATAATTTTGAAACAGCAGATACGTTTCTAGATGAAGGAATTATGTTTAAAATTTTGGCTAACCCTTGGTTACATTTAACTCGCTTATGAACAACCGGGCGCTGGTTGTTTCAACAAAGACTAAATCATAACTGAGGTTTACGTTTTGTTCAAAGATGTTGCTAACAGAAAAGACCCTGGGTAAAATGTAGAACTCGTTCTAACGTTTATTGGGTTAAACCAAACCTTGAACGACTAATGAAAGACTGGAAGAACAGTACAAGCCCTATACTTTTCTTCACAATAAAAATGCAGATACATTATACATGTCCCTTAGGTCAATTCTTGGTCGCGGTCGTTACCTTTCAGACAATTTTCTGAAGTTGTTTTTTGTTATAAGCTTATCACAAAATATATTTTTAGAAACTTTTGTTTGCTGTATATTTTGTACATACAATAACACACGAACCTCAGCTAAAGTAAGATTTTAAACTTTGAAACTGAGTGGAAAATGAAGGCAAAACACGTGCCGCGGGGGTTACACCCATTTTCCTCTTTTCTCTGAGGCGTTACATTTGAGATTTAATTTCTGTGAATTTAAAAAGGTTGAAAACTTGAGTTGTTGACAAACTTCTAAGTTTAAGTTTAGGGTCTAGCTTGTCCATACTTCAATTTCAAATGACTTTGTTAATTTTCATTGACAACATATTAAGTGTTGTCGCGGATGTTACGATGACTGTTGCGGATGTTACGATGACTGTTGCGGATGTTACGATGACTGTCGCGGATGTTACGATGACTGTCGCGGATGTTACGATGACTGTTGCGGATGTTACATGGTACCAAAATCTTAAGTCTCTAAAATGGCCATTTCCAGCATTTTGAGACGAATTTCGAAATCGTTTAGTAATACATTTTTGCTGCAAAATTTCGCTGTTGTAATAAAAAGGATCCGCCACTGCGGAGGAGGTCTGGTAACTACTCGCATGTTTTCACGATCGCATCGATAAAGATGTTCAATCACGGCTAAATCTTGTTGAAGCAGAAAGGCTTCGGATTCGGAGAAAAAAAGGAATCTGAAAACTGAGGAGGACTTTTATTTTGTTCATCTCCAGTAAATACAACTGAACGAACAAAGATTCCCAAAAATCGAAACGAGAGTGGAATGCAGTTTCTAAATCAAAATATATAATTATTATAATTGCCACTGAGGTACCCGGATACCGTACTCAAAATTGACGGGCACTGATTCCCGGTTACCGGCTTATAACAAAGCCCCTGGTATTCGAATTATTGAATGTGAAGAAAAATATCCACTCACAGAACAGCTCCCTGCCCACCATAATAAATTTCTTTTTGACCCCTCCAAAGCCAAAAAGTATCAATTAAAAACAAATCTACACGTGCACCAGAACAACTTTTGTTCCCATATCAGTGTCTACAAAAAAAATCAACATAAGCTGACTCATGTCTAACTAGAAAATGTTTCTAAAAACTCCACTACATTAAGGCTTTGTTAACCCTAGAAGGCATAAGGGGGGGGGGGTCAAATTGACCCCCCCCTCGATTTTTTTGGCTTTAAATTTTTATTTT